>CM040968.1:21577261-21611859 GCA_022985045.1 Macadamia tetraphylla | reverse complement strand
GTCCCTTAGAAAGGGCTACCTGATCCGGAGTGGACCGCTATGGTTGTCAAGTTCGGAAGCGTAGTGGTATGTTACAATCCCATATCAGCTTATGGGGGTTGATCCCACATCGATTTTCTATGGAAATGGATATGAGTTGATATGGTCTTGGGTCCCTCACCTTATAAGCCGGTTTATGGGGTTGGGTTATTCTAGGAGCGTAATAATGGTATTAGAGCCGAAGGTCCATTCCCTTTCTTCCCTCCCATCTTCTTCCCTTCCATCTTTCTTTCCCTTCCCCATTCTCTGTTTTGATTACAGAGACTGAAAAAAAGAAAGAAACCTTCAAAACCTTCTCTGTCTTAGGGTTCTGTCGGGTGAAAAAAAAAATCCCTGCCCTACCACCTCCTCTTTTTTCCCTTCTTTTCCCTTCCAACAGACCAAAAAACCCAGCCTCCTCTTTCTTTGTCCGACAACAAAAAAAAGTTAACGAAGAAGAAGAAGGAAAGTCGAGAAGAGAGACAGATAGGAAGAAGATTCATAGAAGAAGAAAGAATAGAAACAGAAGACAAAAAGAAGAGAAGCAGAAATCAGAAGAGGAAGAAGAAGGACAGAAGAAAGAAACAAAAGAAGAAGAGCAGACAGGAAGAGAAGGGATAGCGAGACTCATACCTGGAGTCCCGCTGCAGATAGACCTCCATTTTCTCCTGATTTTCCGTCGGTTGCAGTTTCTTTTTCCGCCTCCAAGAGAGAAGAAGCCCTTGGTCAGTAAAACCCCCACGATTCCTTTTTTTTTTTTTCTCCTAATCCCTATTTTTGAATTTCCAGAATTACCCACCTCTTTCTCCTTCAATTCATTTTTAGTCCATATTTTACCTTGTCTTTTGAAGTATACCCCTACACCCACAAGTGACATCCCTTTGTGACTTCCATTGAATCCCACTATTTACAGTTTTGCCATCATTGCAAAAAAAAAAAAAGTTATTTAATTCCGCCATTGCCCTAAACCTCTTTTATTTACTACTTTACCATCATATTCAAGTGTCATCTTGCCTGTCTTTACCATGGTAGCCAATAGTAAAGTTATTCAACAGCTAAACTCCTATTTAGGAATTGTATGAAAAAAATATATAATTATTTGCTGAAAAAATGATGCTCTGAGAGCTGCAATATTAAGGCCCAATGGGCACGCCGCCCATATGCATTTAGTAAAGTCGCATGATAGGAAGATGTGCCAAACAGTTTCAAGTTTAGAGTTGCATAGGGCACAAGTCTGCTCCACTGGGATCCATTTCCCTAGAACATCCATTGTTGGCAGTCCTCCGTGGATTTCTTGCCAGAAGAAAATCTTAAATTTTGGATGTATTTTTGTTTTCCAAAAGAAACGCCACCAGTGTGAGCAAGGTGACAAGCAAATACACCTGTTGGACAATCCAATGTCATTAGTATTAACATTGTTTAGAAAACAGGCAGCCAACTTGGAGGTTAGTTTCCCTGTTGATAAAAATTTGTATCTCCAATAGTCATGCCTATTTGTAATTGGTATTGTCAAAATAGATGAAACATAATATTGAAGAAAAAAGATGACAATTGTTCAATATTTCAAGAATTCTCAGTTAGAAGAGCACTTACCTTTCTGTTGTGCAAGTTCGGGGGATTGGGATATTGGTTGCATGGAGGGATTTTGAGAGTGTCGGAATCCATGTATCCCATTCAATATCTATTGTTTGTCCATTCTCAACACAATGAGTAATGCATTTTGAAAGGATAGGTAAAAGAGCTGCAATACTATTCCAATAATCATTTATTGAATTACCTCAGTTTCGTACCATTTCTTTAGCAGGAGGATCTTGTTATAAGGTACAAAAATTTAGAAGTAATGAACAATCCAAACCTGGTTGTATAGGTAGGTATGATATGAAACACAGGTAGCCTTCACCAGTATGGAACATTGGGAAGCATCAATAGGGATATGATTTTCACATTTCACTGAAGGTGCAAAGGTTATTTTGTCCTTCCTTCGTGTATTGGTGTCAGGCACAATGCAACATGACAGGGATCGTTTTCCCTAATACCTATAAAGGCTTGGTTTCTTTTGAGATTTGGGAGCTCACCAGCTCTGTGCAAGGGATGATCAGGAGAATCATTCAGATTGAATCAACACTGGTGATGGCCGGTATCAAATATGAGTCAATCCCATATCGATGAATCAATACAAATTAAGGATAAAAAGTAAAAAAAAAAAAAAAAAAAAAATCAAAATTTAAATGAAACCATGTATAAGTGTGCCTGATTTGACCCAGTTCTACTTGATCCAAATCGGTATTGGCTGAGATCGATCCGGAGCCTGATACCGATTTCTATGACCTTGCTTGAGAGCGGGAGGGATATTATTTAAAAAACCAAATGTTTGTGTGTCAGAGCCCAACGGGCCTAGCCTTGCCTTTACTACAACGAACCTAAGCCTAGAACAGAACCATTATAACTACCGATGGGCCTGGCCAAATAAGCTGCCATAACTGGCTCTCCAATATTATTCTATCCAAAGTCCAGTTCCAGGCTTCAGATATGCATCATAGGCTTTGGGGCCAGGTCAATATCAGACCTCATATTAAACGCAGTCCAAGCAAGGGGCGGCAATTTTAGGCCCACAATCTTTCCCTATCTCGCCCAATGAATATGGGAAAAAAGGAGCCAGGCTCCCACCCAAGTCTCTCTGAAATGATTAATCTGCCTTTTATGGAAAATGAAAATCTCATCTTATTGATGTTTTCAGGATACTCTCATTGGTTCTGCACTAGTATAGGAACTGCACTCATGAACAAAAAACTCTCCCCTATAAATAAATTAGCTTTTGCTGGTTCCATATTATTCCTAAACTCTATGCAAACCATGTTCGGGTTTAGGGTCTTGAGACCATATGTGTTGTTAATTTTGCTTGACCATGCTCAGACGTGATCTAGATAGAGAATTTGTTTCTTTTTTCTGTTTGTAGAATTTAAGGGATTATGTTCCACTTGTCTCATGTCGGTGCACCAAAAAATAATAATAATAAAATAATAATAATAATAAATAAAATAAAATAAAAAAGAAGTAAAGTTCACGCTGGGCACAATTTTCTTTTTCAACCTTGGCAAGAATAATTAGCTCATGTTTGGCTTAATTTCCAATGTCAACTTTTAAGTAGTTGCAACACTGGTTTTAGAATTAAAGATTAGGTTTCGGCCAATTCTTTAATTTGGAATAGTCTTGAACAATTCGATTCCATATTAGTTCATAAAAAAAAATAAAAAAAATAAAAAATAAAAAAAAAAAAGAAGAAAGAAAGAAAGATTTCATATTGGGGATTGATGACCATGTGGCCTATTTCAAATGTGGGTCTCATTGGTATGCTAGTCATCCCATGGTCAATGGGATTCACATAATATGTCTCATGATCAAGGATATTTAAGATTTTTTACTTATATGAGTTTTTCCAATGCTTCTATGTTGGGATTAGTTATTAGTTCTAATTTAATCTAAATTTATAATTTTAGGGAATAGTTGGAATGTACTCTTATCTTTTAATAGATTTTTGGTTCACACGACCCATTGCAGTAGATGCTTGTCAAAAAACGTTTGTAACTAATCGTGTAGGAGATTTTGGATTATTATTAGGAATCTTAGGTCTTTATTGGATAACGGGTAGCTTTGAATTTCGGGATTTATTTGAAATATTCAATAACTTGATTAATGCTAATGAAGTTAATTTTTATTTGTTATTTTGTGTGCTTCCTTCTTATTCATTGTTGCAGTTGCTAACTCTGCACAATTCCCCCTTCTTGTATGATTACCCGATGCCATGGAAGGTCTACTCCTATTTCGCGGAAATTTTCTAAGACTAGGAATAAATCTGCTAAGCATTCAAATATGATTATTTAAGTTTGAATTCTACACCCCCTAAAAAAAGATTATCTAAGTTTGAGAATTTTAGTCAGGGCTTTGATTCTTGAATTAGAGTAGGAGTGATTTTCATGGACAATGGCCTATGCTTAGAGTTGATGGATGGTCAAGTAGTTTTACACATGATAGTTCATACGAGAATGAATTTTTATGGACAAATTGATCCCAAGGTCCCTTGCCCATATGTCAAGTTTCAAAACATATTATTTATCTTTTTAGTCACCACACCTTCTTAGAAAAAAAAAATTTTCTTCATTGCCTTACATATCTCTAAGTGCATATATTCAAGATCTATGAAGTTCTTTTGAAATGCTCAATTGATCTACAACTTCAAGCTCAGTAGATTGTGGAATTTCACATTTTAATCTAGCATAGCTTCCCCACAAATTTCCTGGAGCTGTTATTCAAAAACTCAGCTATACCCTATTTATAGAGGAAGTTTTCAATAGTTGAAAATCTAGCCATTATATTCTCTAATGGATAATTTTCAAATTCCCAATTGGCCACTATCATGTAGACTAGATTTGAACACCTCTCAGACTCTACTAGTCGATGGTTCCAGTAGGCCGTTGTATCAACTGTCTATATAATAGGTGTTCTTGGTATTTAACGATGCATATATTGGTCAACTATTTATGCTTCACCAGTGGACTGTTCATCCTTTGACCGGTTGATCGATCCATTGACCGCCAAAACAAATTATACTTTTTAACTAATATAAGCATAAATCACTTGGACATATTTTCCAATCAGTCCATATACCATGCCAAGTGAATCAAAATAAGGTCCACAAAGGTTACCAAGGGGCTAAGTCAAGGTTCATGATGAATGTCAATCGTTAGGTCCATTTGAGGAACGATAGTGTCCTGCGTGGCTAGTCAACCTTTGGCTAAGATCCGTTCCGTTGTATCATGCAAAAGCCTCATGAATAAAAAACGAAGAAGAGATGTGATTTATTTTATAGGAAAAAGAACATCATAATAACACATCTAAGACATGAACTTACAGCATGGAGGTCATACTAAGAACCACACTTTAACAAACATAACATGGTTGTATGACCACTACCTAGAGAGGTAGGATCACACTCCCTCTTAAGTACAAAACCAAACAAGTAAAGCCTAAGTAAATAAGAAGGATATCAAAAAAATAAATAAATAAATAAATAAATAAATAAAGAATAAAGGACTCACATCGATGAAGAAGACTAAGACTGCATTTGATAGTCATTTTGTTCTAGAAAAAAACGTTTCGTGTCAAAAATAGATTTTTCAGTTTTTGTGTCAAAATTTCATTTTAAAACATAAAAATAGTGTTTGGTGAACCTATCTCAGAACAAGAAAACAACAGTTGTAGCCACCAAAAACAACCCTGTAACCGACAACTTTCTATATTAAACTTATTGTTTCCTAATCCAAGATCCGCAAGCCATCAAACATGGAAAAGCAAATTAGGAAGTAAAGAAAATAAATTTGAGTGTGACAACAGGATCGAATAGTTGTTTGGACACCAGAAAACATACACAGGGTAAGGCAAAAATATTTCCTTTTCGTGTGAAGAAAAATACACAAGTGGAAAGGGAATGCAATGCCTAGTCTCCTCCACTTTCAAAAATGTTAAAGAACTACTTATTCAGTGAGGTGCAACAACTGCCCCAATAAAATCTACAGAATCTTCCTCAAACACCAAAGCATAGAAAAGCCTAAAAAATACAAAGCTAAGTAAGAATACAAATTCAGAGATGCTTCCAAATACCAAAGTAGAAAAATAAGAGGAGAACACTCAATAAAGGCATTGTTTGACATTGTTTCGTTTCTACAGTTTATGTGTTTTCTTATTCTTAGAAACAGAGAAATAGTCAAAAAAATGTTTGATAAAGTTGTTTCATTTCACCCGTTTCTAGAAACATAAATCAAAATTTATGTCTATTTACAATTCTAGAAATGACTTTGACGAAACAAGTCCAACTTGTTTCATCGTTTCTAGAAACGAATTTGAGAGGAAAAAAAAAAGCTGTTGAGCCCGATAAATCTCTTGACTATTTAAACCTAAAAAGAGGCAACCAAACCCTTTTTCCTTTTTGAGCATCCGATGATACTATTGGGTTTTTTAGTTGCATTATGTCTACAAAAAATATTTCGAGAAACAGGATTATCAAATACCAAAAAATCCGTTTTTGTTTTTGAAAATATGAAAAACTATTTCTGCTGTTTTTAGAAGTTATCAAACGACGCCAAAGAATATGCTGCATCTCTGTCTCTCTCTCAAAGAATGCTTAAATAAAATGTGAACTTGTTGTCCAAGTCAACGTTTGAAAAGAGATGTAGAACTTCATTCATAAATAACTACAAGGCAAAAGAAGATCATATCAGCACTACCCCGTAAAAGCCCATTAGCCCCTTGTAAACCTCAAATGAAATAAGTTGCAACAGAAATACAATAACATATATATTACATATAAGAGAAAATTGCATTGCCACCCCCTGAACTTCGGTCGTTATTCAACGCCATCCCCTGGACTTTTCGAATCGACAATGCCACCCCCTAAAAATTCAAAAAATTTCAAATCGGTCCTGCTAGCACCGTGAGAAATGAATGAAAACCGTTAGTTTTTTCTAATATACCCAAAATACCTCACCTATTGTGAGAGGACAATTTTGCCCTCTCCTTTATTTCTATCTCCTAAACCCATACCCATCTCACATCTCTCATCTCTCATCTCTCCTCTCACTCCTCTCACTCCTCTTACTCACTCGGCCGGACAAGAAGAAGAAGAAGACGAAGACGAAGACCCACCTGCAACTCGATTCTCCCCTCCTCCAGCGTGCGATTCTCCCTCCTCGGAGAAGAAACCAGCTATGACCGACCGATCATCCGCTCCACACTTGCTGATTGCCTCCTTCCCTCTCACACCCTTTTCCCAATAATATATTAATCCCATATCCCTCTCTCTCTCTCTCTCTCTCTCTCTCTCTCTCTCTCTCTCTCTCTCTCTCTCTCTCTCTCTCTCTCTCTCTCTCTCTCTCTGTGAGTCTCAAGTCTCAAGAGTCTCAACTACACAATTGACCTCTCTCCTCAAATCTCTCAAAGTCCCAACTTCCAACCCAGCATTTGTTCTTTTTCCCCACTTCGGTGTTCTATGCTTCTACTCTGACTCTGGTTCTCGGACATACTATTATCAATATTTTTCTCATTTAAAACCATTATTGAATGTTAATCTTCTTGGTGGGTTTCTCGACCAAAGGACAATGATCGATCTGTATTCATGGAGGTAAGATTCTTTCTCTCTTTCTTCTTTTATTTTTTTCATTTATCTTTGTGATTCTCTTGGATTTTCTCGGCTTACGTGGGTCTTGTTCAACGGAGGTTTTATGGCTTAATTGCAGCTTTGAAGATAACGAATAGCTAATCTTGTGAAGAGGAATCGTCTCATTAAAGGTTAAATCACACTCTCTTTAGCTTATTCTTCTTGGGGTTTCTTCGTATTCAAGTTTGTCTCCATGATCGATCATTGGTTTGGAAAAATAAATTGAGAAAACCAATTGTTTTCATTTACTTCTCGTCAAATTTAAACACAATCGAGCTTACGCTCGAGCGGAGCAGAGCGGCGAGACATTCAGACTTAATATGAGTTATTCGGTCACTAGCAGCTCCTACAAAGAATTGCCGGAGGAGGAGAATCGAGTTGGTGGGTCTTCGTCTTCTTCTTCTTCTTGTCCGCGAGTGAGTGAGAGGAGGAGAGAGTGAGATGAGAGATGAGAGATGAAAATGTGAGATGGGTATGGGTTTAGAGATAGAAATAAAGGAGAGGCAATATTGTCCTCTCACAATAGGTGGGGTATTTTGGGTATATTAGAAAAAACTAACGGTTTTCATTCATTTCTCACGACTAGCGGACCGATTTGAAATTTTGAATTTTAGGTGGCTTTGACGTTCGAAAAGTCCAGGTGGGTTGAATAACAAAGTTCGAGGTGGCAATGCAATTTTCTCTATATATAAAATAGAAAAACTCAAATAAACAATCAACTAAAGCTTGAAGCATTCCCAAGAGAATCAGATCTGTAAGTCCTAATCACCAGAAACATCCACCCAATAACCCAACACATAAAATCCCAAATCCTACCATCCAAAAAAGAGAAAACTAAAACCAACAACTAAATCAAACAAATGGGCACCTAGGCTTCTCTCAATTAAATCGGATTTATCCATTAAGATGCATTTTTCCCCAGAAAAAAGGATAGTACTTACTGTTGAGCTCGTCGAGAAGTAGAAAGAGAGAAGAAAAGGAAGGAGCAACCAAGGCAAAGGTGGAAGAGTTATCTTCTTCCTCTCTTAAAATAACAGGGTTTTCTGCAAAAAAAAAAAAAAAAAAAAGGGAGGAACCAAGGATGAAGAAGAAGCAAAGAGAGAAGAAAAGGAAGGAGGGGTCATACCTATATTCAGAACCGAGAAGCGGAGGCAGAGGAGTTCTCTTCTCCCTCTACGCAAGAGTTGCAAAAAAATTAAAAATTCAGGAACAGAGGATGTAGATGATGGAAGAGAGTAGAAGAAGAAAAGGAAGGAGCTGTACCTATTGTATTCAGAAGCAGGGAAAAATATCAAAAATGTTTTTCCGGATGAGTACCATATACAACCTAAATAATAATAATAATAATAATAATAAGGTTAAAAGCTACTTTAGACTCAAAAAGAGAAACTTCAACTCATACTCAACTTGCCTATACACTTTGGGCGTTAAAATTTACTCTTCTCTACTCATTCTAGCCAAGGAAACACTCCATATACGAGAAGTAAGTTTCAAGGATACTTCTCAATATGTAGAGCCTTTTAATAGATTTTAGAAGGATTAACATCTCTCTGCACACATTCTAGGGTTTTGACAAGCCATCTAAACCATCTACGGTGCATTCAAGAGAGAATCTTCTTAGAGCCACCTAATTGCTCAAACGTGATCGGACTTGTGGGGATGCTTATTATATCCATAAGACATCTAGGGGCTTATGGAATGAATTTTGACAACTTCCAAACCTTAAAGAAGATACTGAAATTTTGTACACCTGACCTCCAGTTTTGTAGTGTCAATGCCAACACGTGTCAAGATTTTGCCTAACAAAAACTTCTGGCTATCGATCCATACATATACCTCAGTTGACATGCACAAGATTCTACTTGACAACTTTATTGAAGCTTGTCGATGTCGACAGGTAACGAATCGATGTTGACACGGGCCTTGTAAGTGTTGACTCATACTAAGATGCTAAAATACGTAATTCTGCCACTATAGGCGGTTCACTTTTGAATCGAGCTAATTCTAAAGAGAGCTAGCTAGGCCAAGCCTATCCAAAAATGGGTTTAAGACCTTGGAATGCCTGTAACTTAGGTTATTTAAGTCCAAATCTGATGATTCAAAATCCATTTTTTCACATATTTGATATACTTTGATTTTGATGTAGAAATTGGGGACTGTACTAGCCAGTATGGACTGCCTCCAGGGAAAATCCTAATTATTAAAATGAAATATTTTCATAAATAGGGACCAAATGAGTTCAATTCCTTACCAAATTGGGGTACAGTGAAATTATCCATCATTCGACATCTTGAAAACTTTTTGGAACTGAACCTGCGTAGTTCAACCAAAAATTTTCCTCTAGAAGTATTTTGGTAATTTTTCATGGATGATTTGATAAACATGTTAAGTTTACAAATACAAGATCCTTATGCCTCAAATGTCTAAGCAGCCTCCAGGGGTGACACAAAAAAGTTCCTGCAATCACTTAAATAATTATAAAATAAAAATGTAATTATAGGAACAGATTCAAGCAATCTTGGAATGTTCTTCAAGTATTGATTCTAGTTGTTTGAATCCACATGGATTGCTTGACTTGATCTTCAAGTTTGTACTCCACCACTTCATAACAAGGTCTCTTTTAATACTTAGGCTCAAAGATGCACTTCTCAATGCTTGGAACTTGTACACTCATTAATTTACTTGGAATAGTGAATAGATTTTTTTTTCACATACATAAATAGAATGTAATCACCAAAGCCATAAGATTTAGAGACACATCCATTCAATGAAGTCAATTTGAAAGGTAAATCGGTGCCTTCGCCTTTCTTGTTCATGATCCTTTTCCTTTCTTTGTGTTCTTATTATTTGCTGCAATTGTAAGGGTTCCGATTCACTACGATTTTGGTGTCTTGGAGAGAGGACTTAGTGTTGTTGCAAAGGAGGTGGGTGGGGTGGAAGGATTTGTGGCTGCAGAGGAAGACGACATATTTAAAAGAAAGAAGAAAACAAATGATATTTGCCAATTAGGTTCTTGAGACCATGAAAGACTTGGAAATTTCAATGGTTAAGGCAATGATTTTATTCACGTATAAGTGTGGATTTATACAAAGAGATGGAGATAATTTCTCGTTGATACAAGCCAATAGATTTCCTTGATAAGGAATCCATATATATAGCAATAACTCATAAGGGATGTACACATGTGACAAGATAAGAACTAACTCATACAATATTTGGTCAACAAGGAGAGACCATATGTTCTCCAGACTTGACCTGGGTAACAGTTTGACTCATAAAACTCTTAGGTCCGAACATTGGTCAACAAGCAATCTTAAAATTAAAGATAAGGTCAAACTCTAATATTACTTTCTAATTTGAAGAGCGATACGGAAAGGGGTAGGTTCGGAAAATTATTATTTTTAGTTATATTACTTTCTAATTTGAAATGATTTTGGAGATGTAAATAGTCTTGATAAGTAATATTAATTTTTTCATTATTATAAAAAAAGCCACTATATAGTTTTAGTGATATAACTAATATAGCTAGAACTAAAGGCTGATCAACAGAAACCTCCATAAAAGAATATACCGCACAGATAAATCAAACTATAGTCATAAAACTTGAACACGAGAACATGAAATATATCCTTTGAAATGGTATTGGCGGTTTCGATTCCATCCAATACTTAACCGGTATTTCGATACTGATACCGTTTGGAATCCGATCCCATAATTATTCCATACCAAAATCAGATCCTAGTACCATCTTGTTTATTAATAGAACAATCTAATGCTTGATTTTAACGAGATGGTTTTGGGATGGTTTCCATTTTTGGTCCCAATTGACACCCTTACCCCAATGGTAACATCTGGAATCCAATACCCCCACTCTCCAGCTACTAGAAATCAATGTTCATCAAACGCTTCAGCCAACAGTCATCCACAAGAAGGTTATGAAACCTAATGTTTCATTGTGACACTATTCTTAATGCTCTACAAATTTCTCAACGGCTTATTGGCTATATTGGAATTGGATTTATGTTTCATTGAATTTAAATGTAATTGGTACAACCTATATATACTAAGATCGGGTTGGGAAAGATGGGTTGTTTGGGTTGGTTACCTTGGCCTCGGGAACGGTAATAATAAGTATCCGCCTGATGATTGGTGCAACTACAAATGGAGCAAGGGCTGTGAGCAAAAGCATTAGAACGTCAAAATCCATTTACAAGGCCAAGCCCACGACCGCAAGAGGAGGGGTTACGATGTCCACTGGAGAAAGAGGTGGTAGTGCCACGACCTTGCTAAGAGAAGTTGGCTGATGCATGGGCAGATTGATCAATAATAACATCGTGAGACTTGATGAGATTCTTGTGACTCATAGGGAGGCCATGTAGTTCATTCATGGTGACCGGTTCTAAGCGGGCCACCATGATAGAGGCAAGGTTCTGATATTTCGTCCAGAGGGCACGGAAAATATGAATATTGAAGTACTTAGAGGGGGAGAGGCTTGCCAATGACTGTGAGTTCATTGGATATAGTCTTGGCTTGATGGAGAAACTAAGTTGTCGTCTCATTTGGTTTGTGAACCTTATTTTGAAGAGAGACATTGAGGGACAAAATCTTGGTTGTGGAGGGAGAGCTGAATGATGCATGAAGGGCATCCCCGACCTCTTTGCTAGTGGTCCGTCGGACTGCTACTATGAAGACCTCCTTAGGGAGGGAGGCGATTAATAAGCTCATAATAGAGGCATCTTTTTCACATCATGATTTTCCTAAGCTGGATCCTGAGGGCAACGGAGGTCGCAGGTAATATAGTCATATAATCATTGTCCAATGAGGTAACGAACAATCTGAGTCTTCCAATACAAAAAATTCTTTGACAAAAGCTTGAGGTAGATACGGTGATGAGCGCCAGAGTGGGTAGTAGGGTAAGTAGAGGGTGGAGGTGGAGGGGCAATGGGAGATGAAGGTGTAGGTGTGGCAGTAGAGGAAGGGATGATGGAGGATCATTCAGCCATGATGGGGAGAGGGGTCGACTAGAGAAGGAGAGAGGAAGGTTTGGACGGTTTAGGATTTTTATTTATTTATTTATTTTTCCTGGTTGGGTGGAAAAGGAAAAGAAGGAAATAGTGGGTGTCATGAGATAATATAGGATGAGAGGAGAGCGGGTGTGGCATGAGAGGACTGAGATGGGAGAGAGAATTTGTGATAGAATATAAGGGAGATGGTGTCACGGTTTTAGAAGAAGAAGAGAATAGAGAGTCTGTGGCGTGAGATAATATAGGAAGAGAGGAGGAGGGTGTCATAGTTTTAGGGAGACTCAATGGAAAAAAAAAAATGAAGTTTTAGTTGGAATGGGATTAAAGCTCGTGAGAGCATATTGCTCTTGATACCATATTGGAATTGGATTTTTGTTTCATTGAATTTAAAATGGAATTGGTACAACATGTACACTAAGATAGGAATCCACTTTGATGGAAACTCTATCAAACAAGGAGACTAATAATAGAAGTTATAGTATGAGTCTATTATCACATGTGGCAGTTGTGATAATGAACACAACACTTACGGAAAGATAAGATCTGGTAGCTTGTAGAACTCTAAGGAGATTTGAGTCCTAATAGGATACAGAGATGGGTCTCCTACAAGATAGGAGAAGGAGATCAAGTAGAGTCCGACTGTGACTCTTCCTAATAGGCTATTGCTCAGCTGGCTAATTCAATGTTCAGTACTCTAGAACGGTCAAGGAGTTTACCAAAAGTTAATGGTCCAACACAAGATAAATGCTTCCTCGAATGATAGTCTTACTCAAGTCCTCTCCCTCCTTCCCAACTTGTCGAGAGCAGGAAAGATTCAAGTACGTGAATATTCACTTTCCTCCAACTTGTCCATTGTTTCTTCTAATGGGCTGACCAAAGACTCCCATCTCTCCCCAACCCCAAGTCAGCTAAGGGATGTGTACCATATTAACCCTCTCCTATGGATTCGGCTCCTCTCCATAGAGCCCAAGGATCAGAGAGTGATCCTAAGGCTGGGAGGACTCAAGCACGCTCCTAGGTTATCCCAGCCCTAGGATCACTCTTGGTCTCTGGGCTTTATGGAGAGGAACTCTATCCCTCTCCCACAGCCCAACTCTCTAAACCCATCTGTTATACCTTTATATCCCAATCCTTCACCAACCATAAGCTATCCCCACCAACCTTAATTGGAAGACATGGATGTTGGTCACCCACCTAAACTCAAAATATAAAGCCAAGCATCCGCATCAATTGGAAAAATCCTCCTCAGAACCTTCCACCACCCAAACTCACCTTACCTATCATTTTTTATCGCAAGTATCGGTGGATTCCAGGGATTATTAGTTCCACGTGCAATAATGAAGCTTCTTAGTTGGAATTGTGAGGGATTTGGGAGCCCCATGCTCAATCTCTCCCACAAGGATAACCCATGTTTACTTCCTCTGATGGAGACCAAGGGTTGGCAAGCTTCATATTTGGAGGCTAGTGCCTTGGTTGGTCAGGCAAGAAGCAAGTCAGATGAGAGACATGAGGAGTTCAGCAATTACAAGAGTCACTCCAAGTCGAAAGGTTTCATAATGACTTGTTATTGCGATAATGAAGGTTATTGAAAGAGGTATTGTCCAAGCACGATGAAGATAAAACGAAAAAAGAGGACAAGAAGAAGAATAGATAAAATATCTAAAAACACTGTCACATAAGAGCACTAGAGTGATGGACATGTTTTTATCATTACTTTCATTAAGTATTAAATGTTCAGATTATATTTTAGATTCCAGCTTGTGAGGACAAAGATCAGGAAAATATGATGATTTTCTGCTTTCTCTCGCCTCTCAAAGAGATGTTAAAAATATCCCACACTCTCGGGGTTTTGATCCCTCTCTCAATTTTTTAGGGAGCAGATTTCTTCTTTATCTTTCCCTTCTCTTATTCCTCCCGAGGTTTACTGGGGATTGACATAAAGAGATAAGAAACACATGTTGTTTGGAGTTGCCACCTAGGATTTAGAGCCTAGAACGCTACTGGTGAGCCCGAAAATTCCAATAGAGAGATCAAGCTCAAGTAGGGAGTTAAATTCCTGTGAAAAGATCGAACCCCCAAATGTGACATTATGTTTGGTGTGTTCCTCTAGAGATGTGATTTCGTGTCAAGTTATAAGTGTGGAAAAGGTGTTAGGAACCCACCTAGCTCGAAAATTCCGATATTTCTATTAGATGTTTGGATTTCGAACTTTCTCCCTTAAGAATTTCAATGATCATAATAACCAACATGTATGCAATGTTTGCTAAAGTAACATTATCGTGAAAATGAACATTGAAATTTTTTATGAAATGATAGAATCTATCACTTGCACATGAAATGATAAAATTAAATCAATTTATATGATATGATCACATGAACTCATGAAATAATCTTATTATCCTATTAATATATGAAAATCTTAAATTAATTGTCATGAAATTAAAATGAGATGATGGTTGATTCTACGTATAAGAAAATGAGCAGCGGTTTCCCATTATTTTGAAAATCAACTTTCTACTTATAAGAAAATAGGCAGAGCAGAGGATTTTCTATTTGTAAGAAAACAGGCAGCACTCCCATGCCATTTTGAAAATTAGTTTTTCATTTATATCAAAATGGGCAGTGCTTTCACACTATTTTGAAAATTAATTTTCTGCTTATAAGAAAATGGCAGCATTAATTCCGCACCATGTGAATAACACCAAATAAAATAAGGAAATAATGAATAGAATTCCTTTACCTGGATAGTAAGGGACACCCTAGCCTTTGGAAGAACCGATGCGATCTTCACGCAACAACTTTGAAGTAACTTCTTGCTTCTATGGTTTACACAGTCGTAGAGACGAGGCCAAGGTAAGTAAACAAGGGAGGTCACAAGGCTCAGATGGGTACCGGACAAGGACTTCTCACAAGGGTTTTTTTCTCTTCTATCTTCCTCTGGCTTTTGTCGCAGAGTAAATCTCAAAAATGATGAAAATGGGGGTGAAATAGTGTATTCAGAGGTTTCTATTTATAGGCAATTTAATATGGGGGTAAAATGGACAAAGATGCCTTAAACGGTTTGTATAGGCTTAAACAGGAAAAAAGGTCTTAAATGGATAGGAAGGAGCACAAGCCTTAAGACAATTTGTGTAAGCTTAAACGTGAAAATTTGCCTTAGACAAGGGTGAGGCAATTGATGTGGTCTGTGGAGGGGGCCTTCTTGTCTTTGGCTTAAGCCATTTTTAACTTTACCTTGGATCTATATGGTTTTAATTTGTCTTGGCTAAATGTTGACTTGGTTTTGGCTTAGTTCACGTAACTTCAACTTGGTTTGGTTTGGGTTTAAATGGGTTTGGTTTGGTCCAACATGGTTTAATGTGGTCTAAGCTTAGGAACACACTGCAAGAAATCCGGTTACCTGATTTTCACGCATGAGATATCGATGGATCACAGTTTCGAACACTATTCAATGATAGGGGGACCGAGTGCATGCTTGGCTCGATAGTTGTTTTATGGCAAAGGATGTTATTGACCCCTTGCCATCACCTCCTCCATATCATTAAGCAGTATCGGGTTGGATCCCTGACTTTTTTTATGCTCAACATATTCCATGTATTTATGCACAATGGACTAGTCTAGGGTAACTAGATTTAGCTGAGTTGATTGGTTCTGACCGAGTTTGACCAGGATTGATCAAAATTGTGATTCCTCCGTGAAATAGATTGTATTAACCTCGCATCATCCGTAAATCATCATTGTTAGGAGGGACAAAATTAGGTGTCTACACAACTTTTTATTTCGTATGTTTAGTTAGGGACTAATTTACTACATATCATGCATATCATAATGGTATTCTCAAAATGATAAACAATGCTTAAAGCAAGATTGTTAGGACTTTGTTGATTCACATGCTTGATTGGAATATACGAAATTCGGCTAGGGTTAGATGTGTGTTGAATCTAAGGAGAAACCTGATTTCATTGGGAGCACTGGATTCAAGAGGTTTCAGAGTCTTATCGAAAGTTGGAGGAGCTCTTAAGGTTTCTATAAGGGTCATAGTAGGGATATAAGGATGGTTAATTACGAATATGCACCTTGCGAGGAATGTTGAAATTGGTAGAACTACCATTGGAACTTACGTAATTAAGAGGTAAATATGGCTAATGAAGCTGCAAGTTGTGAACACATATAGATCAAGAAAGAAGTGGATCTCTTTTGCTCCGGATCTTGTGAGTGAAAATGATCCCTTCGATCTATTTGTGATGGTAGGAGAGATGAAGAGATACCACATTGTGTGATAGTGAACTCTATTGGGCACCTTCGGGTGGGGGTGTGGGCCATGTTGGTTTGGATGTAAAAGGCAAGTAAAGACAGTGATAAAGTAAAAGGGATGACATAACGAGGTGGAGTGGTACATGATGAGTGTTTTTTTTTTTTTTTTTAATGAAAAATTCTTTGATACTCTTAGGTGGATATAAGCATTTTTTTGTTGAATCATGTTAAATTCATCGTTTTGCATGTGATTATTTATTTGATTTAATTTTTTTGTATTTCGACATTCATTTCCAACACCTTTTTCAGTCCATTGGAATCTTTATTGGCCTAATCTCCTATGACAAATTGGTGGCTTCTTCTCCCATTAAGCAGTAAAAAGCTTGGCCTTTGCAATGATATACATGGAGTCTGAGCTGTAGATAAAAATTTTTAGAATCATTTGATATTGGTAAGACCTGATGAATCAATGCTTAGATTTTGGAGGATAAAATGGTTTATAAAATTTGGAATGAAATGTGGATATTAATGCAGGGTAAAGCTAGGCACCATGTCTCTCGCCCCCTTGTCGTGAAAAAATCCTTGCCCTCCATATGTGTTCCACTGTTCTTCCATGTGCGTATTATCCGTTAGCTTTCCTAAAAATGTGCTTATCCCTTCATCTATTTATATATAATCATTTTTTATTTCATATTTGAAAAATCTAAACATTAAAACTGAATCCAAACTATTTAGTGCAAGTGCTTTGTTCATTGTTTTATACTTCTGTCCTCGATTTTATTGAATTCTTAAGTATTACCTTCGGACATACCTGTGAAAATTGCTTATTGGAGTGCACTTTAAACAATTTGAGAGTTGTTTAATCTTGGACGTGAAGACGTACGATCAACCCTATTACATACATGTATGAAACATTCAAATACCTTAAAAAAAGTATATAATTATACTACTCAACTCTACATAAATTGAAGAATTTCTATTAATATTTCAGAGAATCAATTTGAACAAGTTAACCTTCTACTTACAATTATATATTGAATTATATAATTATCACTGTCAAAGTTTTAAACCTGAAAAAAGTCATGAAAGTTCGACCAAAAGTGTTATAATTGTCATTCTTTCGCACTAGCGCACTCATTTCGTTGCTTTATTTATTTATTTATTTTTTCGTCCTTTGTCCTTCTCGGTTTTAACTTTGTTCTCAACATGAGCAGATGAGCTTCATCCAAGGATCTCTCAGACCCAATGAAGCCTATACCGAATCAAACCCGGTCTGATTCCGGCTTGAGTGTGCTGGACCCGACTATAAATAAAGCTGGCCCATCAAAAATTGAAGGGAAAATATAAAGAAAATAAATAAAAAATATTAAGAAGATCTCAACCGTCAAGAAAGCACCCATACAGCATAAAAAGGATGATTGAAATTACTATTTACCCGGTTATAAATTTTAACCCCCAAAAAGGGGAGAAAAACTGTTTAGTACGAGAACTCATATATCAGCCAACCCGATTTATCCGCATCATGTGGCTATGCAAGCGTGAAACATCAGATCGCTTGAGTGGCTTCTGCAAGAACTCCTCTGCTCCTTCTTCCAAGCATCTGCTCATCAAAAATTTTGAACAAATAAATAATTACACACAAAATGAAGGGCATTTTTGTACTTCTAACTGTTCTGTTTTTTTCTTCTCTGTTTCACAATAAGTGATCAAGTATGATGTCTTTCATGAAATAGTAAAGGAATAAATGTTTGGTGAAGAAATTGAAATTGTTTTGATTACATCAATATGCAATTTTTGAGAGATTCTTTATATTTTTTTTTTTTTTGAGAGAGGTAATGGTAGTGTGCTGGAGTGGGACCGAAAGGGATGGTGGTGGTGAGACCATAAAGAGAAGGATAACTATTCATTTTTAACATAAGATTATTATTTTACCCATCAAATTAACCTTATGTTCATCAAAGAGCAAGAGTGAAATCAATTTAAAATTTAATTTTGAAATTAATTTTAAATTCAAAATTGAAATTACATCTCTCCTATGTCATAATTTCCGTTCTATTTTATTTCCATTTCATTGAGACTGTGTTTGGTAACCAAATATATATATATATATATATATATATAGAAAAGTTAATACTATTTTTTTGGTTTAAGAAATTCTCATACATTTGATATGTCTAACTCCGAAGAAATTTTTTTTTTTTAATTTTAAAATTCATCTTGAGAATGATAAAGTTTTTCTCGTACCACCAAAGGAAAAAAAAAAAAATCTTACTTAAAACATAAGAAAAAAAAAATCTGCTTTTCTCTTCTAGACAAACAGACATTTTTTTTTTCTTTCTATTTGTTTTTTATTTTTGTCATTTCTTTTCTCTTCTACTCTTCTCTGGGCTACCAAACACAACCTGAAATAAGATTTAAAAATCAAACCAAACAACTTTTTTCCGAAATAAAATCACCCATGAAATTGAAAAAGAAACCATACCAAATTAGGCTCAAACTCAACCATTTACCTGTTGATTCTGGTGGGAACATTCTCAGAAGACATGATAACGACTGGAATTCCCCTCAGGTTTGATGATTCCTGTAACCAAACCCAAAAACCCACCATTAATAATCTTAAAACACAGCCAGAGAAAGACCAAATCTGGTAAAGAAAAAAGCAAGCATCTCTTCCTCTAACCTTTACAATCTTGAGAAGATCAAATCCTGTCATCCCTGGCATGCAGTAATCAGTGATTATCATATTCACCTTTGGCTCCTGCAACTCCCAGTTGAACATTTATATTTTTTCAAAATCAGCTCCAAGATCAAATCTTTAAACCAAAAGAAATTGAAAAACTAAAAATGTAAAATCTTTAGAACCGTACCTGACAATGTGAACTTTCTTTGTCCAAACCCAGCAATTCCAATGCTCTAGTCCCACTCTCTGCAGTTGTCACTGCAACCAAAACAAAAACCCAGAAAAACAGAGCATCAGATGAGCTCTCATGGCCTCTCTTTCATTATTTCAGAAACCCAGAGAGAGAGAGAAACCCATAACATACCTCTAAAAGAAGAGCTTCTAAACAATTTCTCAATCATTTTTCTGTCAACAACACTATCATCCACGGCAAGTACATGGAGTTTCTCCCCAGATGTTGAAGCAGACATGTGCAATGAAACGAAGAAATATCAGGAAAGAGAAAACCCAAAAAGACTTCAACTTTCAACCCTTCAAGCCTTAAGAAAGAAGAAGATTAACAACTTGGGCCGCCTTAAAAGGAGCAGCTTGAATGTTTGACAGCTTAACTTCACTGTGCCACCTTAGTCCGTAGAATCTGTACTTCTGTTTTAGGAAAACCATGAAATCAAATCTAACAGCAGAGGAGCTCGAGAAATGATGAACGAAGAAGATTTTGGTCTGATTCTGCAAACAGATATTTCGGTCCAGGCTGAAACAAAGAAAATTGAGTGTTTTGATCTCTGGATTCTTGTGCGGAGACGCGGACGAATCTAGAGAGATATAGAGAGTATACGTGAAGGAAGGATTTGGAGATTGGAGAGAGAAGTAGGAGGATTGATTAAGTCAATGATTGACTGATGGGAAGGGAACGGCCGAGATTGCAGAAGATCTTCTTAGGATGGTATCGAGAAGATATCTTCTTCGTTTACTGAAAATCGATTTTCGAGATATCTGACGATTCACGATTTACAGAAGATCGAAGATATCTCTTTTTAGTTTTACCCGGACTCGGGTCCTTGGATCCGACTTGTTAATGTTCCAATATTCATAATACACGGAAAAAAAAGATTCTCACAACACCCGCTCAAATTTGAAACTGCATGATCCCACCCCAAACATTGTAGCTTGTCCCCTAGGAATTGTCCTAAATAACTCCTATTGGATAGGGGTCATATATAGGGTATTTTTTCTAGCACCTTCTTTGTCTGAAACAACACATGAGCATCGGAGGAAACATGCTTCCTAGTAATATATTCTAAAATATATCAGTATCCTAATTCGATTCGCTTTTGGTTTAAACCTATGGTTCCTATGTTGAAATTGAACTAGATTGGCATATTGCATTCCATAACTGAATTGGAACATTCAATTCGGTTCAGCTTATTTGATTTGATTTTGAGTTCTAATTCCAATTCAATTTGGTTCTGATTTGGTGCACTCTATTCTTCCCCCCCCCTCCCCTCCCCTCCCCTCCCCTCCCATATTGCTAGGGTTAACATTTGTTCTAGGGGAGGCTATCATCATGACCCTATCGATCTTTCTTCAAATGATTCCTTGTCCTATAATGGATTATTAACCACTTGTATAGTATTTAACTTCCTATCAAAAGTGAGATAGGATTGAGGTGATCTGGCCCCTCTTCATAGAGCCTATAGAAAGATTCAGAAAGAAATTTGAAAGCTAAAGTCACTGTCATTTGAAAATTTTCTTTTGAAAAGTGCTCCCACTCCTCTTTGATTGTTCAAATTATTAACTAGTGGGTTGGCGACCTTTCATGCCTTATTGTTCCCTCCATCTTTATTCTTTCATGCCTCATTGCTCCCACCATCCCTAATCATATATATGTCCCTATGTAAACATCAACCATTGACTATTGTGGATCATTCTATTATATTTTGTGACAACTGTTTTGATCTAATTACCTGTGGTGCTGGCTAAGCTGTTGTAGTCTTATTTAAATCTCGATTTTTCTCTGCAACTATGAGTTGTGGATATTCAGGTAACGTGTTGGCACCAAAGGCCAGAAGTATCATGTTTGCAAGAGTGTTGGGCAAGGGGACACTTGGTGAATGATTTTGTTATGTTTGATATGGAGAAGCATAGCCGGAGTAGGGTCTTTGTTGCTCAATTAGCCGCCAAGGCTAGAACTAACTGTCACACCCCGTTCCCACTGAACCGGAGCGGTGACCGAGTTAACACCGGTTAACCCAAACTCGCCAGATCATCGACACCATGATTCCA
Organism: Macadamia tetraphylla; assembly: GCA_022985045.1. NCBI lineage: Eukaryota > Viridiplantae > Streptophyta > Magnoliopsida > Proteales > Proteaceae > Macadamia > Macadamia tetraphylla. The sequence continues at coordinate 21,590,390 of CM040968.1, read as the reverse complement.
CCACAGATACACACTAACATCAACTCATCAATTCAGGAAGACTAAGTTTTACCGTAATTAATTCCATATACTTGATACCCAAAAGATGATACCATAATTATATACATTTGGGCCAAGGCATAATATATACACAAAAGAATAAAGTTCAAATATCAAATATTTACAGAAGTCATCAAAATCATCAGATACAATCGACTCGAATCGCTGTCCCAAAGCACTCTCCACGCTAGTCTCACGCCAGGCTCAAACCTCCCGGGTCCACCAATCCTCCTCGAAACTCGATGGGACCCACCCCATACTCCTCGGATGCCGACCGCAAAATCATCTAAAAAGGGGTGTACACGTGGAATGAGCTCACTAGCTCAGTAAGTAGAGAGGTGGACCACACACAATAGTCCACACATCACATCACATCACATCATATGCACTACATGCCATGCAAGTCATTTTAAATCACATACACCTAATCAACATTACTAAGTCTTTGGTTTTAGTGCTACTACAACCACAAGTGCCAGATACTCGGTACGAGCCGCGAACTCCCTCCGACACGCCCATAGGTGTTGGAGAAGGCCCACCGTGAGTACTCAGAAAAATAAAGACAATGCCGTCCACCGGCTCTCAACAGAAATGTAAATAAATTTAAATGACAGTGCTGACTCCAGCAATTTAAAAGCAGTACGATTGGCCCTCTTGAAATACCACCGGGGTTGCCGACTATCCTACATGACTCGCCGGGCGTAATGCCTAACCGCCACAAAGGTCCGACAACCGCCTGCTTCCCCAAATGGCAACCCAACACCTCAACCCGTTGGGAAGGGTCGAGCACGGATAGTGAAAATCCTAATACCGCATGCTCCTATATGCAAGACGACAAGATAGTGCCTCCGTGTCCCATATCACGGGCCACCAATGCATTCGCTTCCAAGCCGACCACGGCATCTAGTCTATCAAGGCATTATGCAACATGATGTACACATTCAACATATAACAATACATTCAATTTGCATTTGAAAAGTAAACATAGCATATATGCACATCAATGAGTGAAATGACTAATCTATATAGCGCATTCATGATGACATGACTAAATTAGATATAGTTATATGAATGCCAAACAAATGCCTTGAAATAAGGCCAAACGTCCTCTCTCCACTTACTTGTAGCGATAAGGATTCCCGCTCGGTACGGGCGAGATCCGGAGCGAATCGGGTATGATTTGGTGAACCTAACATAATTGAGCGAGGTTAGTACTTCACCATTTTAGAATCAAAATTAATGAAATCCGACTTCAAAATCGTGTTTAGAACGTCGAAGAAGGTCCCACGTCCGATTTGGGCTCAATCGGACCTAAGAATCACATTCTGCCCACTGGGGTCACAGTGGGTGGTCACCCACCGTCCAACTCCGCGTTTGGGACCTACCACGGTAGGACCCGCCGTCCTACCCCGGTTTGGCCAGGGACCCCCGTCCTCTCGGATGGGTGTCTCAGCGGTAGGGACCCACCGGTTGTACCCCGGTTTTGGCGGAAAACCCCGCTTCTTCTCAACTTCCTCCATTCCTTGGGGACCCAAATGGGGCTTTTCTCAACCCATTCCTCACACCTTTAAAGTCCTATAGGATGGTTCTACCTTAGATCTAAGTTAGATTCAAGTGAGGAAAACCATCTTACCTTCTTTGCTCAAGAATGACTTCAAACCCTCCAAATCACTTCCAACTCACAATGCTCCTTCTACCTTGTCAATATCTCTTCAAATCCTTCAAGATCAACACATAAATCATCTATTAAACCTTAGATCCATCATTCCAAGAGGTGTTTACAAGATCTTAAGAAATCATACTCGAACCAAGGGTTTAAAGCGTGGGTTTGGCGAATGTTTATAAAACCCAGCTTTTCTTACCTCCAACTGTAGATCTCGAGTTGAAGATTACTCTCCCGGCACCGGAATGGCAAGATCGAGCTTCGGCGCAACTGAGATCCTCCCTTTCTTCCTCTTCCTTTCTTCTTCCTTTCCTTTTCTCTTCCTCTTTACTTTTCTCACCAAACGACGGGGTAATAAATGGAAAGAAAAGAATCATAAAGCTTTATATACTATTCCTACTTAAGTGAATAGTGATGGATGGGTCACTCAGGTGGGTGGGTGTACCCACCTGACATACCCATCCAAGAGTCAAAACTTGGGATTTTGACCGGCTCGGACCTCGGCTCGGACCTCACCCTGCATACGATGTAGCATGCGATATACCTTAAAATACGGATATAATACCTGTTTTATCCGTACATAGCCTTATGGTAGGTGCACGACACGGTTTGGGCACTCCTGCCTCTTCCGCACGGCTCGGACTTGTCGGGCCAGCCGGTGTTTAAGGTCACCGTGCCATCATAGCCCACAAGGAACTCGCTCTAACATCCTCTGCTCGGTTCTGCATGGTCAAACCGGTTCAACCAATCGACCGGGCTAAAGAAGCGGATATTACATTACCCTCCTTCAAAAATTTCGTCCTCAAATTGACTGTTGATCAAAAGATGAGGGTACTTGGTTCTCATTTCTTCTTCTACCTCCCAAGATGCTTCTTCAAGTGAATGACCAGCCCATCGCACTTTACATAGGAAATGGAGCGGTTGTAAGGTTTTCACCTTCCATCAAAATTTCAGGTCGTTCTGTAGGTCATATCGCTTCTAGGTACCTCGGTTCCACGGTAGTACATGAGATGGATCATGCACGTATTTCTTCAAAGATGGATATATGGAATACATTGTGAACATTTCAAGCGAAGGTGGCGAGCAAGCATATAGGCTATCGAGCCAACCGGACAAGATCTCAAATGGTCCCATGTATCTTGGGCTCAACTTCCCTTTCGTGAAACCTTTGCAAACCTTTAGTAGGTGAGATCTTGAGAAATACCTTTTCTCCCGGCTGAAATTCAATCTCCTTCCTCTGGGTGTCCGATAGCTCTTCCGACGGACGAGCTGCTTTAATCCGTTCTCAATTACGCCGACCTTGTCACAAGTCATTTGGATCATTTCAGGTCCTAACATTCGACGCTCACCTACCTCATCCCAATACAAAGGAGTTCTGCATTTTCGCCATATAACGCTCGTATGGAGCCATCCCAATTGTAGCTTGGTAACTATTATTATATGCAAACTCCATGAGAGGTATATATTCTTCCCACTGCCACTATCTCCATTGCACATGCCCCGAGCATGTCTTCTAATATCTGTATGGTTCGCTCCGATCGACCATCCGTCTGTGGTGAAAAGTCAGACTAAATTCAGTACGATCCCAAGGCACGCTATAAGCTTTTCCAAAATCTGAAGTGAACCTTGGGTCTCTATCCAAACAATGCTCACGGCACTCCATGTAATCGCACTATGTTATCCATGTAAAGTTGTGCTAGTTTGGCCATGGAGAACTTGGTCTTGATAGGAATGAAGTGAGCGCCTTGGTAAGTCGATCCACAATCACCCATATCGCATCCATTCCCTTAGGTGTACGTAATCCGGTGACAAGTCCATTGAAATCCTTTCCCACTTCCATTCCGCATCGGAGTGGTGAAGGTACCATAAGGTCGATGCCTCTCACTTTCACCTTCCGAGTAAGACAAGTCGCCACATACAAAGCTATGGTGACTTTCATGCTTGGCCACCAAGAATCTGCTTTGAGATCTTTGTACATTTTGGTACTTCGGTGAAGTGAGTACTGAGTGTGTGCTTCTCTCACGATTTTATCCTCGTATATCCAAATCATCGGGTCACACAACTGTCTCGAAACATCAATGCCCCATCATCGCTAAAGTAAAACTGGTCGCTCATTGTTTGGTCTTGAACCTTAACTCGATCCGCCGCAATTCAGATCCAAAGGTTGCTTCATTATCACCTCTTGCCTAATTCCCGTTGCACTTGTAGAGCCGATAAAGATACCGCAACCATTTAAGGCTTTCGTTGAGGTTCAAGCTCTAGGGTTGCCCTTCATACAAGAGGGTTTCATCCATTAGCATCGCCTTGCACAAGTGGTGAGCTGACTGCTATATGAAAGCGACACGTCGGTCTTCCGACTTAATGCATCGCCACTACATTAGCCTTGCCGATGATACAATATCACACCATAATCCTTCATGAGTTCAAGCCATCTTCTCTCTCATATTCAAATCCTTCGGGTGAAGAAGTATTTGTGCTCTTGTGGTCATCAGATATGTCACCCCCGCTCACCCGAACCGGAGCGGTGACCGAGTTAACACCGTTAACCCAAACTCCAGATCATCGACATCGATTCCACCACAAAGATACATACACTAATATCAATTCATCGATCAGCGGAAGACTAAGTTTTACCTGTAATTAATTCCCATATACTTGATACCCAAAAGATGATACCATAATTATATACATTTGGGCCCGAAGGCATAATATATACACAAAAAGAATAAAGTTTGAATATCAATTATATACAGGAAATTATCAAAAACATCAGAGTACGCAACCCGGCATCGGTATCAAGGCTGGAGCTCACTGCCTCGTAACCGCTGCCCAAGAACACCTCTCACACGCCAGCCCACGCCGGCTTCAAACTCCTCGGGGTCCACCACCCTCCTCAGAAACTCGATGTGGGACCCACCCCATGCTCCTCGATGCATGACCGCAAAATCATCTAAAAAGGTGTACACGTGGAATGAGCTCACTAGCTCATAGTAGAGAGGTGGACCACACAATAGTCCACACATCACATCACATCATATGCACTACATGGCATGCAAGTCATTTTAAATCACATACACCTAATCAACATTACTAAGTCTTTGGTTTTAGTGCTACTACAACCACAAGGCGCGATACTCGTACGAGCGAACTCCTCCCCGCGACACGCCCATAGGGCTGTTGGAGAAGGCCCACCGTGAGTACTCGAAAAATAAAGACATTGCCGCCCACCGCTCTCTCAATGTAAATGTAAATAATTTAAATGACAGCTGACTCAAAGAATTTAAAAGCGACGATTGGCCCTCTTGAAATACCATCGGGTTGCCTTGTCCTACACGACTGCCGGCGAATGCCTAACCGCCACAAGGTCCGACAAATCATGACCCTCGCTTCCCCCAAATGGCAACCCAACACCTCAACCCTCGTTGGGAAGGGTCGAGACACGGATAGTGAGAATCCTAATACCGCATGCTCCTATATGCAAGACGACCGATAGTGCCTCCGTGTCCCATACCACGGGCCACCAATGCATTCGCTTCAAGCCGACCACGCATCTAGTCTATCAAGGCATTATGCAACATGATGTACACATTCAACATATAACAACACATTCAATTTGCATTTGAAAAGTAAACATAGCATATGTGCACATCAATGAGTGAAATGACTAATCTATATAGCACATTCATGATGACATGACTAAATTAGATATAGTTATATGAATGCCAAACAAATGCCTTGAAATAGTAAACGCCCTCTCTCCACTTACTTGTAGCGATAAGAAGTCTCGTTTGCACGGGCGAGATCCGGAGCGAATCGGGTATGATTTGGTGAACCTAACATAATTGAGCGAGGTTAGTACTTCACCATTTTAGAATCAAAATTAATGAAATCCGACTTCAAAATCGTGTTTAGAACGTCGAAGAGGTCCCAGTCCGATTTGGGCTCAATCGACCTAAGAATCAAATTCCAACTCGGTGGGTCACTCAGTGGGTGGTCTACCCACCGTCCAACCCCGGTTTGGGACCGGGTAGGGACCCACCGGTAGGACCCCCGGTCCTACCACGGTTTGGCCAGGGACCCCTGGTCCTCTCGGTGGGTGTCTCAAAGGGTAGGGACCCACCGGTTGTACCCCGTTTTGGCGGAAACCCCGCTTTTTCTCAACTTCCTCCTTCCTTGGGGACCCAAATGGGGCTTTTCTCAACCCATTCTTCACACCTTTAAAGTCCTATAGGATGGTTCTAGCTTAGATCTAAGTTAGATTTAAGTAAGGGGAACCATCATACCTTCTTTGCTCAAGAATGGCTTCAAACCCTCCAAATCACTTCCAACTCACAATGCTCCTTCTACCTTGTCAATATCTCTTCAAATCCTTCAAGATCAACACATAAATCATCTATTAAACCTTAGATCCATCATTCCAAGAGGTGTTTACAAGATCTTAAGAAATCATACTCGAACCAAGGGTTTAAAGCGTGGGTTTGGCGAATGTTTATAAAACCCAGCTTTTCTTACCTCCAACCGTAGATCTCAAGTTGAAGATTACTCTTCCGGCACCGGAATGGCAAGATCGAGCTTCGGCGCCGCTGAAATCCTTCCTTTCTTCTTCTTCTTCCTTTCTTCTTCCCTTTCTTTTTCTCTCTCCTCCTTACTTTTCTCACCAAACGTACGGGGATAGTAAATGGAAAGAAAAGAATCCATAAAGCTTTATATACTATTCCTACTTAAGTGAATAGTGACGGATGGGTCACTCAGGTGGGTGGGGTACCCACCAGTCATACCCATCCGAGAGTCAAAACTTGGGATTTTGACCGGGCTCTGACCCCGGCTCAAACCCCACCCCAGGCATACATTGTAGCCAACGTATATATATCTTAAAATATAGATATAATACCTTTTTTATCCGTACATAGCCTTATGGTAGGTGCACGTACACGGTTTGGGCACTCCCGTCTCTTCTGGCACTGGCTCGGACTTGTCGGGCCAGCCGGTGTTTAAGGTCACCCGTGCCATCATAGCCCATAAGGAACCCGCCTAACATCCTCTCGCTCGGTTCTGCATGGTTAAACCGTTCAACCGCAAATCGACCGGTTTAAGAAGCGGATATTACATTACCCCCTTCCAAAAATTTCGCCTCGAAATTGCGACTGTTGATCAAAAGATGAGGGTACTTGGCCGATTTCTTCTTCTACCTCCCAAGATGCTTCTTCAAGTGAATGACCAGCCCATCGCACCTTTACATAGGAAATGGAGCGGTTAAGGGTTTTCACCTTCCGTCCAAAATTTCACCGGCGCCTGTAGGTCATATCGACCTTCGTACCTCGTTCCACGGGTAGTACATGAGATGGGTCATGCAGCATTTCTTCAAGATGGATATATGGAATACATTGTGAACATTTCAAGCGAAGGTGGGAGCAAGCATATAGGCTATCGAGCCAACCCGGACAAGATCTCAAATGGTCCCATGTATCTTGGGCTCAACTTCCCTTTCGTGAAACCTTTGCAAACCTTTAGTAGGTGAGATCTTGAGAAATACCTTTTCTCCGGCTGAAATTCAATCTCCTTCTCGGTGTCTCAGATAGCTCTTCTGACGGATCGAGCCGCTTTAATCCGTTCTCTAATCACGCCGACCTTGTCACAAGTCATTTGGATCATTTCAGTCCTAACATTCGACGCTCACCTACCTCATCCCAATACAAAGGAGTTCTGATTTTCTGCCATATAACGCCTCATAGGAGCCATCCCAATTGTAGCTTGGTAACTGTTGTTATATGCAAACTCCATAAGAGGTACATAATCTTCCCAATGCCACTATCTCCATTGCACATGCCCCGAGCATGTCTTCTAATATCTCGTATGGTTCGCCCGATCGACCATCCGTCTGGGTGAAAAGTCGACTCAAATTCAGTTGTGATCCCAAGGCACGCGAAGCTTTTCCGAACTGAAGTGAACCTTGGGTCCCTATCCAAACAATGCTCACGGCACTCCATGTAAGCCACTATGTTATCCATGTAGAGTTGTGCTAGTTTGGTCATGGAGAACTTGGTCTTGATAGGAATGAAATGAGCGGTCTTGGTAAGCCGATCCACAATCACCCATATCGCATCCATTCCCTTGGGTGTACTTGGTAGTCCGTGACAAGTCCATTGTTATCCTTTCCCACTTCCATTCGCACCGGGAGTGGTTGAGGGTACCATAAGGTCGATGCCTTTCAGCTTTCACTTTCGCGGTAAGACAAGTTGCACATATAAAGCTATGGTGACCTTCATGTTTGGCCACCCATAACTTTGTTTGAGGTCTTGTACATTTTGGTACTTCTCCGGTGAAGTGAGTACTGAGCTATGTGCTTTTTTCACTATCTTATCTTGTATATCCAAATCATCGACGCATAACTGCCCCTCGAAACATCAATGCCCCATCACCGCTAAAGCAAAATGGTCGCTCATTGTTTGGTCTTGAACCTTAACTCGATCCCCGCAATTCAGATCCAAAGGTTGCTTCATTATCACCTCTTGCCTAATTTCCGGATGCACCAGAGAGCCGATAAGGATGCCGTTAACCGCTTAAGGTTTTCGGTTGAGGTTCAAGCCTAGGGTGGCCCTTCATACAAGAGGGTTTCATCCATTAGCATCGCCTTTTGCACAAGTGGTGAGCCGATGCTATATGAAAGCGACATACCGTGTCTTCCGACTTAATGCATCCGCCACTACATTAGCCTTGCCGGATGATACCGAATGTCACACCATAATCCTTCATGAGTTCAAGCCATCTTCTCCTCTCATGTTCAGGTCTTTCCGGTGAAGAAATATTTTAGGCTCTTGTGGTCACCGATATCTCACACTTCTCCCCATACAAATAATGTCGCCAGATCTTCAGGGCAAAAATGATTGCGGCTAGTTCCAAGTCATGAGTGGGGTAATTTTTCTCATATTCCTTTAGTTGTCGGATGCATACGCTATTACCTTCCTCGCTGCATGAGGACACAACCCAAACCAACTTTGGAAGCATCGGTATAAATCGTCATTCCACGCTCTCGTGAATAGTCAAGCAGGGCGCACCAACTTCTCTTCGTTCTTGAAACTTTTCCCACATCCCTCCGCCCAAATAATTTCACACCCTTTTTCGTCAACTTGGTCATTGGTCCGAGATCCGAGCAAAATTTCGATGAAACGCCGTAATATCCAGCCAAACCCAGAAGCTTCTAATTTCAGAATATTCTTGGGACTTTCCCATTCCATTTCGTTTTTACCTTAGCAGATCTACTTGATTCCATTTAGACACCACGTGCCCGAATCCAACTTGTTCAGCCGTAATTCACACTTCGATTTGGCAAACAATGCTGATCTCTCAACCTCGTAACACCATTCTCAAGTGTTGAGTGTGCTCCTCTTCGGTCTTGGAGTAGATCAAGATATCGCCGATAAAACAATTACCCATTTGTCGAGCACATCCTGGAATACTCGATTCATTAGATCCATAAATGCGCCGCGCATTGGTTAACCCAAGGACAACACTAGGAACTCATAATGGCCGATCGAGTCCTAAATGTTGTTTTGGGTATATCACTACTCTTTATCTTGAGCGATAATAGCCGGACCAAGGTCTATCTTTGAAAATACTCGCTCCTCGCAATCGATCAAATAAATCGTCAATGCGTGGCAATGGATACCGTTCTTAATGGTTAGCTTATTCAACTCCGATAATCTATGCACATACGAAACTACCATCCTTCTTCTTGACGAATAACACGGGCACCCCAAGGTGAAACACTTGGCGAATAAACCCTTTTCCAATAGTTCCTGCGAATCGATCCAACTCCTTCAATTCATGGTGCCATCCTATATGGAGCCTTAGATACCGGAGCTGCCCCTGAGTCAAGTCTATGGAAAACCCAACTCTCTATCGTGGTAAATGCATCGATCATCCGGGAAAACATCAGATACTCTTTAACCACCTTTACTTCTTCTAGAGGTGTAACTCTTGCATCAACATCGAGTACCGAGGCTATGAAACCCTGACATCCATTTTCTAGCAACTTCACCGCTTGGAGAGCGGAGACAAGGACCTTCTTCACCCTTTTTATTGTGTCTGCTCGGTATACCCACTCTTTCCCTTCATCATCTGTTACCTTAATCAGCCTTTCCGCACAAATCACGTTAGCTCGATGAGCCGACAACCAATCCATACCCAATATAACATCAAAATTCTGCATATTGAACTTAATGAGTTGTGCATCAAAGTTCTTCCCACTAATCTCCACTGGGCACGGCCCATACACTTCCTTCAACTGTGCAACTTTACCAGTAGGCATACTAACAATCATTCCATGGTCTAGGATTTTGGGTGACATCCCAAGCTTCCCTACAAATCTCTTAGATGCGAATGAATGAGTAGCGCCTGAATCAAATAATACATAGGCTGGTATGCCCGATATGGGTAGGATACCTAATATAACAATGTATATAATTTCAGCAGGTCATCAATATTAATCATAATGAACTCCTTAATTTAGAATGTACTGCCATAACTTTCAGATTAGCCTCAGTTTTCCTCGCCGATAGGGCATACATCCTTCCTCAGTTGATCGCCTCGAGGCAAGGGAGGTTCGATATGCAGAGGCTGACGGAGGCAAGGCTGGTCGGCCCGACTTTTCGATAATGCCCATAGGAATGGCGCTGAAGCAACGAACTGAGACGTCGGAACTGGAGCGGGGCCCCTCTGCACTTGACCCGATGCAGATGAAGGTCGAGGTGGCCTTGGAGCTGTAGGAGCCACACTAGTGTTCGGGCGAACAGAGGTTGAACCCGAACCACCAACTGGCCTAGGAGGATAGCCAGATGGCCTATAGGGCTGCCTATACATAGGCCCAGAACTGTATGATCCACGGTATGCTTTGGAGGAATTTCCCACATCCGAATGGATTTGATCTCTTCCACGACCAGAGTGAGGGACTGTCCTCCCTTTTGCTTATCTTCCATTGTTTTGGCCTTCTGTACAATCTGACCATATTCGGTCAAATCCAAGACTTCAAGCACCGACCCAATAGATGCTTTTAGGCCCTTTAGGAACCTTGCTGCCTTCTCCTCAGCTGTTCGCATATGCCTTGGGGCAAATGGAATAAACTTTCAAATCAAGGTCGATACTCAAGGATGCCTTACTTCCTTGAGTTAAGGCCATGAACTCAGCCTCCTTCCGATCTCTCAAATCACATGGATAGTGGTTGTCCAAGAACAACTCCTTAAATCGCTCCCAAGTAGGTTCGGATGAGCAGCCATCAATATAGGTTTGGGAGGCTTGCCACCAAGAATTTGCCTCTTTCTTGAGTTGTAACCCAAGACAAATGAGCTTCGGCATCCGTGCACTCAAGCACCTCAAATATCTTCTCCAATTCTTGGATCCATTGACCCGGGTTCTAGAGGATCACTCCCCACCTTAGAGAATACCGGGTAAGTTCCTCTTGAACGATTTCTACCACCCTTGACGACATTTCGTCACGGGAAGTTAGGAGCATAGGTAGGATAGTAGGCATAAGGATGAGGCATCCCATGCCGAGGAATACCGAATGGTGGGATTGGAGGTGTACCCACTTGTGTCCTGCTCCGATCCGGCTGTGTGGGTCTTATGGAGTGTGTACCCGGGAGGTTGACCGTTGAGAAAAATCCAATGCTGTCGGATGGCCCATAAATGCTTGTCTGTCAAGCATTTGCTGGAAGGCTTGTTGGGATGCTGAATTATTGTAGCAACATCTCCGTGTAATGACCGGTGGAGGGTCCGGGAGTGTAGTCATAGGTGGGTCCCCATGTACCCCACCCTGACCATGGGTCTCTGCAGGTAGTGGAGGCGAGGTATGCCCCACAGAACGGGCCCCCCTGGGGTTTTGTGGTCGACCGACCCGACGAGGACCCCGCGAGGTACCTCGGGCATTACTACCGGATCTAGTACGCACATCGTATCCTTGTACCTGGAACATATCACACACCACATTGGTTAAACACCATAGACTGATTTAGGCACACAATCATATGCCATTAGGTGAGGTGTTGTAGTGTATGATAGCCTGCAATTATTCATAGCTCACTTCCCAGATACAGGTAAAGTGCACAACATACATGCTAATGATCCCACTTGACCGTAGCATATTGATCATAGGATTAATGTCCACCATAGAACCAATGCATTCATGATAGGAGAAAAGAAGGGAAAAGACAAAAGAAGGAAAATTTCAAAATTTTCAAAATTTTCCCTTCTGTCCAAACCGGTGGGATGAACGCGGTAGGGACTCACGGTCTCGACCCGGTCCCAAGACCCCAAACCGGTGGGTGTCATCGGGTAGGGGCCCGCTGTCTGAACCGCCGGTTTTGCCCGTGATTAAACACGTAACAGGCCGTAAAAGCCCTGCTTCATCTCGCTACTCTCACCCCTCTTTCTCTTACTTCCCTTCCTCTTGGACGATTTTGGGAGTTTACCGCGCTTCCACTCATGTAGTCTACTCACCCACTCGACGCTTTAGAAAGGATTCAACTCGCCTTCATCCAAGTAAGTTCTTCTTCCTCTTCATTTTCCGAATTTCAAATTGGGTGAAATGCTTGATTAGGATTTGCTTTCTAGGTTTTCTTTCTCTAATTTCCACCATAGAAAAGTATTATCATGTGTTTGTGATGATTCCTCTGTGCTCATTTGTAGTTTATAGGATTCATCCCACTTTATTTGGAGAAAAACCCAAATTGATGCCCTAGGTTCCCAAATTTGGGGGTTTCTTCAATCCTTACTGTTTTTCTCAAATTGATGTCTTCTATGTAATGCATTTCACTTGTTTTACGCTAGATATGAGTTAGATTTCATTGGATCATCATTTTGCTTGAAATCCTCATGCATTTTCATGAAAATCCCTATTTTGACATTGGTTTCCTTGATTTTCATCCATACTTGTACTCATGGAATTCCATAATCTATTTGGGGTATGCTCTTGCATTTTTCAACATCTTACTAATGTGGCATTTCATTCATACCCTAGAGTTCAAGCTTTCACTTCATTCTATTCCAATTGCACAATGGACTTGAATTCCCCCATTTCATTCATGCCTATTGCTTTTGCTGTCCTTTGCTGTCATTTTACTGTTTTGGCACGCCCATGCTTATCATCTACCATGTTCCATGTCATAAGTTTTCTATCGTTCTAGATCATTGCCGCTCCGCGCATAAATTGATTTTGGCTTTCCTTCTTTAATGTCATTGCCCTTTATTGTCAGTATTAACCCATCTTCCTTTTCTTATTGCGGATGTCTTCGACGACCGGCAGAGGAACATCTTCCTCCGTGTTCGACGAAGACCACCGCTTCTAAGCGGAAAAGCGGAGACCAGACTTCAGCTCATCGCAGTGGGGCCCACCGGGCCACCGACCTTGTTGTTGAGGAGCACCACTAGTGCCGA
>CM040968.1:21556361-21577161 GCA_022985045.1 Macadamia tetraphylla | reverse complement strand
GCATGTAAGACAAGTCGCCCAATGGACTATTGTGATTTTCATGCTTGGCCACCGAAATTTTTGCTTGAGGTCTTTATACATCTTTGTACTTCCGGTGGAGGAGTACTGAGCTATGTGCTTCTCGCATTTTCTTGTCTTGTATATCCAAATCATGGGGCACATAACCCCTAAACATCAATGCCCCATCACCCAAAAAAAAATCGTGGTCGTCATTGTTTGATCTTGAACCTTAACTCGATCCCCCGCATCGATCCAAAGGTTGTTTCATTATCACCTTTTGCCTAATAGTCGGATGCACCCAGAGCCACCGGACACACCAACCATTTAAGGTTTTCTAGTTGATGGTCAAGCTCCGGTTTTTTTTCATATAAGAGGGTTTCATCCATTACCCTTGTATGAGTGGGGGGCTGACCTATGCATGAGAGTGACACGCCTATGCCTTCGACTCAACGATCGGCCACAACATTAGCCTTGCGGATGATCCCGATGTCAAAACCATAATCCTTCAGGCCCATCTCCTCTCGCCTCATGTTCAAATCTCATTAGGTAAAAAAGTACTAAGGCTCTTGTGGTCAGATATCTCGACTTCTCCCCATACATAATGTCGCCAAATTTTTAGGACAAAATGACGCTAGTTCCAAGTCATGAGTGGGGTAGTTCTTCTCATATTCCTTTAGTTGTCGGGAAGCATTTTTATCCCCTTTCCGTGATGAGAACACAACCCAACCCAACTTTGGAAGCACCAGTAGAGTCATTCCACTTGTCCCCGGGATGGTCAACAAAACCCCTTTCTTCAATTCCTGAAAACTCTTCTCACTTTCCCTCTACCCATTCAAATTTCACACCCTTTCTGGTTAACTTCGACATTGGGCCGAGCCCAAAAGCAAAATTTCAATGAAGACCGATAGTATCTAGCCAAACCTAAGAAATTTCTAATTTCAGTAACATTCTTAGGGGTTTCCCACTCTCCTTTCACCTTGTCGATCCACCTCGATTTCGCCTTAGACACTACGTGTCCTAGGGAAACCAATTTATTCGAACCAAAATTCACATTTCTGTATTTGAAGACAATTGTTGTTCTCTCAACCTCCAACACCATTCTCAAGTGTTGAGTGTGCTCTTCTTCTTAAATAGATCAAGATGTCCAATAAAAAAAATTACCCATTTATCGAGGACATCGGAAACACTCGATTCATTAAATCCATGAATGTTGTAGTGCATTGGTTAACCCCAAAAAATAACACTAGGAACTCATAGTGACCATACCGAGTCCCAATGCTGTCTTGGGTATGTCGTCGCTTTTTTTCTTGAGCTGATAATAGCCTGATCTAAGGTCTATTTTTGAAAATACCCCTTTCACCTCGCAGTTGGTCAAACAAATCATCAATGCGTAATGGATACCGGTTCTTATGGTTAGCTTATTCAATTCCCCGGGAATCAATGCACATACGCAAGCCATCCTTCTTTTTGACAAACAATACTGGGCACCCCAAGGTGAAACACTTGGGGAATAAACCCTTTTCCAATAATTCTTGCAATCGATAACTCCTTCAATTCTGGTGCCCTCCCCCTATGGAGCTTTAGAAACCCGGGGTTACTTGGAATCAAGTCTATGGCAACCCAACTCTATCGCGGTAATGCAGATCCTCTAAAAGACGGGAATTTTTAACCACCTTTACCTCTTCTAGAGGGGGAACTTTTCATCGACATCAAATACTGCTTTAAACCCCATACCGCCTTCCAAGAACTTTACCGCTTGAAGAGCCGAGACGGACCTTTCTAGCCCGTTTATTTATCCGCTCGATACCATTCTTTTCCTTCATCATCCCTCACCGTAATTAATTTTTCAGCACATCAAATAAGTCGAGAGTCAACCAATCCATCCCCGATAACATCAAAATTCGATATTGAACTTAATGAGTTGTGCATCAAATTTCCCCACTAATTTTCACGGCACGCCTATACATCCCCTTCAACGTAATTTTACCAAGAGGGATACTAAAAACATCCCATGATCTAGTGTCCCGGTGATATACCAAGTTTTTCAAAAAAATCTCCTAGATATGAACGAATGTAGCTCGAATCAAATAAGACATAGGTTGGTATGCCGATATAGGTAGGACACCTAGTATAACAATGCATATAAGTACAACAGTCAATATTTAACATAAGGAAATTTTAAATTTTAAAAATTACCCCTACCATTTGGCCCGGGGCCCCCCCCACCGATAGGGCATACAACCCCTGTTGATTCCCCCGAGTTAAGGGAGGTCACCAGAGGGCTGATTGAGGGCAGGCCATCTAAGACCCTTTAGATGGGGCATACAACGCCCCTGGGCAAGGCTAGTCAAACCCGGGGCCTTTAGCATAGTGCCATAGGAATGGTTTTAAAGCAATGGATCTGGGCGAACCGGGTGGGCCCTCCGCACTTGCCCCTGTTGTAAAATGGAGGGGCGGGGAAAGGTTTTGGGGGGAAAATGTGGGCGAAAACCACTAGTGGTCGGGGGGGTCCCGGGGCCATGGTCGCCTTTTGTGGGCCCTAGAACTATACCCCCCGATACCCCTTTTGGAGGAGTTGCCCATGTTGGGAAATGGATCGCTCTTCCACAATCCGTATGAGGGACTGCTTCCTTCGCTTATCTTCCATGGTTTTGGGCCCTTCGCATAACCGCCATAGCCCGTCAAATCTAAGACCTCAAGACACTAATGGATGCCTTTGGGCCCTTAAATCTTGCCCCTTTTTCTTCAGTCCTCATATGCCTAGGGGAAAATGGAACAAGTTTTCAAATCCCGATACTCAAGGATAGTCTTACTCCCTTGAGTTAAGGCCATAAATTTCGCCCCCTTATGGTCTCAAACACGGGTAATGATTGGCCAAGAACAACTCCTTGAACTGCTCCTGCTGTTCCGGATGTCCAACAATATGGGCTTAGAGGCTTGCCACCAAGAGTTCCTCCTTTTTTAGTTGCAATCCCCACAAATAAGCCGGCTCTGCACTCAATCACCTCAAATATTTTCTCCACTCTATGATCCATTGGTCCGGTTCCAGAGGATCACTTCCCACCTTAGAGAAAAGTGGCGGGTTCCTCTTGAATGACTCCACTACCCTAGACGATTATTCGCTGGGGAAGGGACAACGAATAAGGGTATGGAGGGGGCACCACAAGGGGGAACGAAATTTGAATTGGGGGTGTACCTCCCACTTTGGGGCCCCCCACTGCACCTTCAAAAGGGTCCTGTGGAAATATCCGGGAGGTTGACCTATTTGAGAAAGGTCCAATTGTTTAAAAGCAGCCCTAAATGCCATCATGTAAGCATTTGTTGTCGGAAAGCCCATGTGATGCCGGATTATGGTAGCAACATCCCCGGGGTAATGACCGATGGAGGGTCCAAATGTAGTCACGTGGGTCCCCTGTGCCACCTTGGCCAAAAGTCTCAAAGGGTTTTGGAAGTGGGGTTTTCCCACGAGCGGGGCCTCCCGGGTTCGTGGTCGATCGACCCGGGCGAGGACCACGTGAGGTACCTTATGCATTGCTACCGGGTCTAGTACGTAAACGTATCCCTTTTACCGAACATAATACACCACATTGGTTAAGACCTTAGAATTTATATCGGCACATAATCATATGCCAATGCATTTGGGATTATATTTATGATGTTTTGCAACTAGCCATAACTTAATCCCAAAATACAGGCTAGTGCTTCAAAAGTAGTACGATGGTCCCACTCGACAATATGGTGCTAGCCACACCCTTTTTTTTTCTCAAGTTTTCCCCCAAACCCGGGCAGCTGGGGTCGGCCCACGTCCAACCCGAGGCGAACATGAATAGGGTTTTTAACCCCTGTTCATGTTTTCCCCATTTCTTTCTCCTCTCTCTCTCGACATTTTTGAGAGCTCCTTCACGCTTCCACTCGCGATCTCACTCATCGTTTCTTTAATTTTTGGGAAGATTCAACCCTCTATTCTCAAGTAAGCTTCCCCATTTTCTCCTTAGAACGTGTACTTTGGAGGTAGAATCCATGTGTAGTCCTCAATCTCGATTTTTTTCCGTGTTTCTTTTCATAGAACCATGATTTCATGAGAATGTGATATTTTCTTTGTGATTTATTTCTAGTTTTAGGCTTTATTCAATTTATGAGAGAAACCCAACGTGCCCTAAATTTTCTCTCATTTGGGGCTTTCTTCCATCTCCCACTTTTCTCCCCAACTAACAACTCAAATGCAATTCCTTATGTTTGATTTGTACTTGAAATGCAGAGATCATGGAAAGTCATGTATGCTTGAAATCCCATCTCTTCCCATGAAAATCCATCTCTTTGTGTTGGGTTTCTTTGATTCTCTTTTCCCTCCCCTTTATACTTGTGGGTTCCTTTCAAATATCATAATAAGATGTTTTTGCATAGTCTAGATTGTAGAATGATGGCATTTCATCCATGAACATGTAAGCTTCAAGCTTTACTCTATTGTGAGACTTTTCATTTTTTTTTTCTTAGATTGAACTTGCACATTGAGAATTGGGGTTTCACCATTCATTACCTGACAATGCTTTATATGCCTTTTGTCACATTTCTATTTTGCCATGATTTCTGTTTTGTCACTTACCATGCACTTCATCCATAGACTTTCTATCATTCCTCGCTTGTCACATTTTGTCACATTTCTGATTTGCGAGAATTGGGTTTTGGGGCTTCCTCTTATTGCTCACCCATCTATTTATTTCCTTTTTTATTCCTCTTCCTTACTCATTATTCTTTCCCCTCTTTTCTTCCCTGGATGTCTTCTCGCAAGGGCAAAGAACCCGATCCTCTTCCACTGCCGAAGACCACCGCCTAAACGGAAGAGTGCGACTAGTTCCCCCCCGCACAAGGCCCCCGAGCTGCCCCTATTGATCCTTCCGACTACGATGAGGGACTCTTCCATTATTCAGAGGTAGCAACCAATTGGCAGGCCTTCCTAAGAGGTCTGGATGATGGAGAAGACCGTGGTGGTCGGCGACTTCCACAAGGTTCAGCTTTCGGAGAGATTCCCCAGACCGAGTTAGCGCCTATCCTCAACATAGACCGCCCGTGCTATGCAGCTGGTTCAGAGATTCTATTGTAACTTGGAGGTCTCTTACCAGTATGGAGAGTATTCGATAACTAGTATGGTGAAGGGGGTGGACATCCAGTTGACTGTGGACACCCTGGCTAGCATTTTTGACATCTTTTCAGTTGGGCAGCATTTCTATAGTCCTCCCAGGAGTAAGCTCATAGGCCCATCCTTGAGTTTGGAGACATAGGACCTTATCTATGAGACCATCTGCAGCAGCAGGGAGCGTTCGGATTCTGAGATGTCATTTTACCCAGAGGTTAGTGTGTTTGCCCGTTTGGTCCAGTTCAACTTGCTCCCCAAAGGAGGTCACCGAAACCAGGTAGGCTTCATGGTAGCCTACTTAGCCTTCTGTATTTATAAGGCCTTAAAGGGAGGTGACGAGCACTTATGCTTGCCTTACGTCATCCTCAAGACCATGGAGCACCATACCTCTCACCTTGAGGATGGAGGGTTTCCATATGGCAGGATCCTCACCAGGATCTTTGAGTTCTTTGGGGTGGATCTGAGTGGTGAGGAGGGGAAGACTCCAGCAGATAAGTTTGAAAGGGGGAATCTATTGAGGATAGGTCTCCACACCTCGTGGATGTACCTCGAGAGGAGGGGCCCCAGAGGCGGATAGGAGGGCTGCCCATAGGAGGATGTTTCATGGAGGAGGAGACTAGTGAGGAGGATGAGGACTATGTTCCTCAGGTGAGGAGGAGGGTTTGTGGACGAGGATATCCTCGAGGAGGAGCCTCTTGAGTCAAGGGTGCTGATCCCGGCTTCACGAGGGCTGGGTCCACATCATAGAGCCCCACCACCGAGAGTGGTACATTTGATTTTGAGGGCATGATGACTGCCATAAGGGCCTTGAAGGAAGGGCAAGATCAGCTGCTAAGAAGACTAGATGAGAGTGCTTCAGAGAGGAAAACATCCTAGAGAGGCAAAGTACCTTAGAGAGTTCCTTCCCGATTAGGCGAGGACTTGGATACAACAGCCAATGCCATTTCAGCGGATTTTTCCTAACTTTAGAGGGATGTACAGCTGGTGAACTCGAGGTTTGACAACTATGATCGTCGAATCAACGTTAGCTCGAGACCTAGGAGGGATGGAGTGATAGTATTGGACGATGACGATGATCTCTGAGGACCTAGCTCACCCGTCTACATCAGCTTCTCACTTGTTTCCATGTTGTTGATTATATATTTCTTTGTTTTCTCATTCCTTTGTACTTTTTCTGTAACTGGACTTACTTGTGGGGTGGTATCTTTTGTTGGTGGCTTGTGCTAGTTGTGGTGTCATTTGTTATTTATGTTTGTTGCTATATATATATATGTTGTTTATCAGGTATTTGTGTGTGAAAATTTTTAGAATCTTGTTTTAGCGCCTTATGTCATTTAAATTTCGTAAACTGCATCGATGGGTTATAACATCAAATGACTAATCTTTTATTTATTCTAAGTAGCTTTCTCTCATATACGCTATGCATGCAATAACTAAATGCAATCATTTTCTTTTTTGGCTTTTAACTCTTTAAAGTTTTTTTTTTCATTTACCTAATCCCATTTTTTATTATAGATTCTATGGGGTCTATATGGTATGTTGTGAGTGAATAGAGCATCATGCTCTGATACCACCGTTGTCACACCCCGTTCACATAGAACCGGATCGGTGACCGGTTAACTCCGTTAACCCAAACCGCCAGATCATCTCGAACAAGATCCAACCACAAAGACACACACAACTAAGATAATAGTCAATCAGCTCAAAGGAAGACCAAATTTACTCAGAATACCCCCAATATACTTGATACCCAAATTATAGTACATAAACAATTTACATGTGGACCCGCAGGCATGATATTTACACAAAAGAATAACAATTCACATATCAAGTACATAAAAGGGGTCATCAAAAGAATAAAAAAGTAACCCTGTATGAAGTCATTACTGTGGTCCCATAGCACAGCCCTCGCACGTGCAATCTGTGCCGTGCTCATATTCTTCGGGATCCACCAATCCTCTTCGGAGAATTCAACTGTGGGGCTTGACCCTTGATCTTCAGCTGGTGACCTGCAAAATCATCTAAAAGAGGTGTACATGTGGGATGAGCTCACTAGCTCGGTAATTAAAAATAAGGACCACACAACAGTCCACACAACAATCACAACCATATGCACTATATGTTATGCAATTCATTTTTAAGCACATCCACCTAAACAACATTACTAAGTCTTTGGTTTAGTGCTACTACAGCCATAGTGCGTGTATACTCCGGCACGAAGCTGAACTCCATCTCATGATGCCCATAGGGCTATCGAAAAAGGCCCACCGTGAGTACTCAAAAGTAAAGCATGCCGACTCACTGCTCTCAACATAAAAAGTAAATGACGAAAATAAAGGTGTTAACTCCAAGAATTTAAAAGCAGACGATTGGCCCTCTTGAATATACCACCGGGGTTGCCGACTATCCTAATGACCAGTAGGGCATATGTCTAATCGCCACAGTGACCCGACAGTTGTGACCACTGCTTCCCCCCAAATGGTAACCCAATACCTCAACCCCTGTTGGGAAGATGATAATCCTAAACCGTATGCTCTTATATGACATAGTACGATTGCATAGTGCCACCACGTCCCATTCCATGGGCCACCAATGCACTCATTTCTAAGCCGACTATGGAATCTAGTCTATCAATGCATCATGCATAATGATATCAACATTCATCACATAAGCACATCATCATTTAACATTGAGAAAATAAACACAACACACTTGTCATAATAATATGAGGATGGCTAAGCTACATATAATTTGCATGATGACATGGTTAGTCTAGATGCAATTTAATGAATGCCAAACAAGCCTTAAAATAAGGCCAAACGTCCTCTCCCTACTTATTTTTTGTGTACAAAGACACACGCCTGACGGTGAGATCCAAAGTAGAAGCGAAGTTTTGGTGAACCTAGCATAAGTGAATGGGGTTAGCATTTCACCACTTTGGGGTCAAAATTAACAAGATTTGATGACAAAATCATGTTTAGAATCCTAAAAGAAGGTCGCACGTCCATTTTTGGTCCATTCGGACGTAAAAATCACGTTGGGAGCCTCTTGGGTGGGTCGGACAGCCCACTTGTCACAGCCCACCGGTCTTCACAGGTGGGTGGGTCAGCCCACCGGGCCTGACCCACTGGTCATGACCGGCGGGCTAGTCAGCCCGTCGGTAGGGGCACACCGGTGGAGGCCGAAGGTCGGCTAGGATCGACGGGCAGGTTGGCCCACCTGTCGGCCCACCAGTCTGGGCCCACCCGTCTTGACCGATGGGTAGGTTGGCCCACTGATCGGCCCATCGATAGGGGCCCACTGATTGGCCCCGAGGGCCTACCCTCTTAGGCAGGTGCCCTCAGGCAGGCCATTTGGCCCAGCGGTCTCAGCCCACCTGAGAGTGCGAAAAACTGCCATTTTCCCCGAAACTTTCCCCAACGTTTGGGGAATCAAATGAGGCTTTTCTAATCCCATTTTCCACACATTCAAGGTCTCATAAGGTAATTCTAACCTAGATCTTGGTTAGATTTAAGGAATGGAAAGCCATCTTACCTTCTTTGCTCAAGAACTCCTTCAAAACCCCAAAATCACTTCAAATCACCAATGCTTCTCCAACCTTGTAAACACTTCTTCAAATCCTTCAAAATCAACATATAGACCATCTATTAAACCTTAGATTCATCATCTCAAGGGGGATTTACAAGACCTCAAGGAACTCTACTCAAATCAAGGGTTTTACTCGGGTATGGTGAAAGTTTAAGGAACATAGCCTTTGCTCACCTCTAAACGTAGATCTCGTGTTGGAGATCACTCTTCCGGCGTCGGAATGGGAGGATCAAACCTTGGCGCCACTTAAATCCCTTTCTTCTTCGTCTTCCTTCCCCTTTCTTCTTCATTCTCTTTTCTCTCTTCTTTTCTCTCTCCTCTTAAATCTTCCCACCCACTTTTCAGTGTAATAAATGAAATATAGAAAAACACAAATAATGCTATTTATATTTTCTTAAAACCATTAGTAGCACATGGGTGGGTCACTTAGGTGGGCAGATGCGCCCACCTGTGACCGCCCACCTGAGGGCCGAAAAGTGGCCAACAAGTGGGATTTTGATGGAATTCGACTCTCAGCATGACTCTCACTCTCGGCACAAGGTATATTATATGTATGCACTTTAGGATACGGTTACATACCTGCTTTATCCGTATATGGCCTTGTGATATGTGCATGTACACGGCTTGGGTACACCTGTCTCCTCTGGCACTGACTCGGACTTGTTTGGCCAACCGGTGTTCAAAGTCACCCTTGCCATCATGGTCCATAAGGAACCTACCTTAACCCTCTCCGTTCGGTCCTCTGATAGTTAAACCGGGTCAACCGTAATTAGACCGGTTTAAAAGTAGGGTATCACAAATGGATACCAGCTTAATGGTCAACTTGTTCAGTTTCGATAATCGATGCACATACAGTACTACCATCATTCTTCTTGACAAATAAGACTAGTGCACCCCATGGTGAGACACTTGGGCGTATAAACCCCTTTTTCAATAAATCTTACATTTGTGTCTGTAGCACTTTTAATTCAGTTGGTGCCATTCTATATAGAGCTTTAGACACTAGGGCAACTCCAGGAATTAGGTTAATAGCAAACTCCAGCTCTCTGTCAGGAGGAAACAGAGTTAGATCTTCTAGAAAAACATCAGGGAATTCCTTGACTATCTTTAATTCCTCCAGTGGCGTAGCCTTCGCATCCACATCTAGTACTGATGCAAGGTGGCCTTGACATCCGTCTTCTAGAAATTTCATTGCCTGCAATACAGAGATGATAGTCTTTTTAGGTCACCTTGACCTTTTAGCTTGATATATAAGCTCTTCTCCTTTATCATCCAACACTTTAACTTGTTTCTTGGCTCATATCACATTTGCTCGATGAGCCGACAACCAATCCATACCCAGAATGACATCAACATTCTGCATGTTGAATTTGATAAGCTGGGCATCCAGTTTCTTCCCATTAATCTCAACTGAACACAGCCCATAGACCTCTTTCAACTGTTCCACTGTGCCTGTAGGTGTGCTAACCCCTAGCTTGCATTCTAAGATCTTAGTTGGCACATCAAGCTTTCTAGCAAATCGTTTAGACACAAATGAATGCGAAGCTCCAGAATCGAATAAGACATATGCAGGTATACCTGATATAGATAAGACACCTAGCATTACATTGCAAATAAGTATAACAGGTGACTCAATTTTTTACCACAAGTTTGTTAATTAGAGTGTACTTGCAACTACTTATGTGCTGGCTTTAGCCTCTTCATCTGTTAGGGCATACAACCTAACCTGAGGTTGGTTTCCCTAAGTCAATGCAGGTCTATGAACAGGGGGTCGATTAGATGGGGCTGCTGTTGGGTACTGGCAATCCTTGGTGAAGTGCCCATATGAATGACAATTAAAGCATCAGTTTAGCGGTGCTTGAACTGGGGTAGGATCTCTCTGTATTATTCCTAGTGCAATTGATGGACGAGGGGTCTCAAGCCATAGGCACCACACTAGTGTTCGGGTAAAAAGATGTAGTGCCCTGCCCACTAGCGAGTTAAAAGGATAACCAAAGGGCCTGTAGGGCTTTCTATAGGTGGGACCATAGGAGTATGATCCACGAGAGCTCTTACTGGCCACCCGATTTAGCATATGCATTTGCCCTCTTCCACACTCCGTGTAAGAGATGTCTCCCTTCTACCTATCTTCCAAGTTGTCTTAGCCTTTTGCACAATTTGTGCATATTCGCTAAGTCCAACACCTCCAAGATCGCACAATGGATGTCTTCAACCCCGTAAAAATTTATGGGTTTCTTCCTCGCTTGTCCTCATATGGCGAGGAGCAAAATAGAACAAGCTTTCAAATTGATGCCATAAACTCCTCCTCTTTGGTCTCTAAAGCTCTTTCAATAATAATTCGACAAGAACAGTTCCTTGAATTGTTCCCAAGAGGCTCGGTGAGTTGCCATCAATATAGGCTTGGAAGCTTACCAAGAATCAACTTCGCTTCTAAGTTGTAACACAACATATATAAGCTTCGGCCTCCTGCACTCCACTATGTCAAATACTTTATCTAACTATTGATCCACCTATTTAGCTTCAATGGGTCATTACTCACCTTGGTGAAGATGGGTGGATATACTTTAAAAGATTTCACCACCTTTACCGAAGTAGTGGCTGGTGGATGATGAGGTGGATAGTATGGATAGGGTGGAGTCATTATAAATTATGGAGTGTCGATGGTGGAACCAAGGGGTACCTCCGGTTGATCTTGAGGTACAACCCTGTGTGTCGCTTTCTCCCACTGCTCCTCCCATCTGGCCTCACCGGAGGGTCTTGTGGAGTAACCACCCTAGGTGGCTAGCCCTATAGAGTAGGGTTCAAATATTTTGTATAGCAGCCATGAATCTTTGTTGCACAAGCAATCCCCATCGAAACCCCCTGCGATTATTGTATAGGGTCGCCACATCACTAGGAGTGATGACATATGGGGACTCGAATTTGCCCATAGGGGTCACCTAGAACATGTTTTGGATCATGATCCACTTGTGGTGGTGGATGTGAGGGGTTTCCCCATGGGTCGAGGACCACAAGATGGGTGGTCGACCATGAGAGGAACCACTGTATGACCACTAGATCCGTGCACACCATGGTGTTCTATACTTGGATTATTCCAAAATGTAAGCATTGATTGAGTGCCACAACATTTCCATATATATACTCATAATCAATGCATTTTATATTATAGGCCACACTGATACACCATACCACATATCCAAACATGCCCCCACTAATTATTAATACATAGTTTGGTCTCGCAACGATGATTAACTATGTGGCAGAACACCCCTATCAGTATCTAATTGGGGCTTAGAAGGCACGTAACACTAAGAATCATCAACACAGGGCCCAAATTTGGGGCCTTAACACTCGACCAACGGTAAGATCGACGAGAAAATTTGGGCCGCCAATCGACGGGCTGCCGGTCTCGCTAAAACCACCTTAAAAGGGAATTTTTAAAACCCTTTTTCCCACTTCTTCTTTTTCTTCTTCTTCTTTCCTATTTCGACTAGGTTGATTTGAGGGTCTCATCCCCCGCTTCAACTCACGATTTCACTCACAAATTGGCATTTCAACTCTGATTCATCTTCTCAACTCTATAAGTAAGTTCTCCTTCTCCCTTTTCCCTTTGAGAATGATTGCTTTTCGGTATTCTTTGTTATAGATCTCAATATTTCATTCTATATTCCATTTCTTCCATGGAAAATTTGTTTTCTTGGCAATGTAATGATCCAGTTATACTTTTCATGGTTCGTTGGTCTTGATTGACTGATTATAGGGAGAAAATCTCAATTTTTTGTCCTAAATTCTCTGTTTTAGGGTTTTATCCTCATTTTTCCTTCTCTACATCAAATTGACAGTTCAAATGCTATTTTCCACTCTCAATGTACACACACAATAGTATAGTAGTCATTTCCATTTGTGTGTGTCTATGTTTCTACCTTTTAATAGACAATCACCCCGCCCCTTTATGGTCATAATCCTTTGGAAATTTGGGGGTTTTTCTCCATTTTCTTTACTTTTCCTTTATGAATAGAAATTATCACTATGTCCATCCTCTATCAATGACTCACAAGGTAGTTTGAACAATTCCTTTGTAGGGATACATCAATTTTCCCTTATGATTGTCTCAACTTTCTCATACACAACTCGTTGTTCCAATAAAAGGTTTAGGGATTTCCATTCCTTTTTTTTTTTTTTTCAATTGTAACCATTTATCATCATCAAGCTCCTTGTTTCCTATTCAATTGCATTTGGGTATTATGTTGATTTTCACAGTCAACTATGTTTTTATCATATATTTTCATTTCCTTCCAAGTTCATTTCGTTAATTTCATTGCATTTTGGTATCTATCCATGCATTTAGAGGTCCTCTCATTTCCATCATTGTTCATAGGGTTCATCTTACCCCCTTCTAAAATTCTACTAATCATATTCCTTTCATATTCCCCTGCCCATTTCACTTACCCATCTACTTTGTGTTTTCGTGGATGTCTTCCGTAAAAGGTAAGGAGACTGCCTCCTCCTCCAAAAGGAGGAAGACTACTACCTCTAGTGGTGGAATGCTACTCCTGGCTCTTCTTCATTATGGGCCCGGCTCATACGTAACCCCTCCTTTGATCCTACAAACTATGACAAAAGCTTATTTCATAGTATGGAGGTAGCTATTGTCTAGTCCATATTTTCTGAGCGGCCAATCATGATGTAAAAGACAAGCAGGACTGCAGACTTTGTGGATTATCAAATGTTGAGAGATTCACAGCCTTGGGTTGGGGAACCCATGCTCTACCACGATAATCCATGCTACGAGAACCACGCCCGATACTTCTATCGTAACCTAGAGGCAGAACTGCATATCTACTTCTTAAACCCGGTCCGATTACACGATTGACCCGGTTTAATCTATGCAGACCCGAATCGAGAGAGTTAGAGTAGGCTCCTTATGGACTATGATGGCAACGGTGACCTTAACATTGGCTGGCCCGACAAGTCCGAGCCAAGCGAAGAGACGGGTACCTAAGCCGTGCACATGCACCTACCATAAGGCCATGTATGGATAAAGGTGTATTGTAGCCATATATTAAGGTATATACATATTACATCGTATGCTGGGTGGGTTCGGCCGAGGCCCGAACTCGTCAAAATTCCAAGTTTGGCCTCGTATGGATTGTGGGCGCACTCCACCCACCGAAAGTGACCCATCCATGTGAACTATTTAGTTATTTAAGAAGTATATATATAGCATTTATGATTTTCTTTTATTTTCATTTATGACACTCAGACGTTGGTGAGGATAATAAAGAGGAGAGAGAAAGAAAGGGAGAAGAAGGGAAGAGAAGGTAGAGGAAGAAGAGAAGGATTTCAGCGGCCCGACGCTGATCTTTCCATTCCGTGTTGGAAGAGTGATCCTCAACACTAGATCTACATTTAGAGGTAAGCAAAGTTGGGTTCCTTAAACATTCACCATACCCAAGCATAAACCTTGATTCGAGTAGGGTTTCTTGAGATCTTGTAAATCCCCTTTGAAATGATGAATCTAAGGTTTAATAGATGATTTATGTGCTGATATTGAAGGATTTGAAGAGGTATTGACAAGGTTGGAGAAGCATTGCGGGTTTGAAGTGATTTTGAGGGTTTGAAGATGTTCTTGAGCAAAGAAGGTAAGATGGTTTCCCATCACTTGAATCTACCCTAGACCTAGGTTAGAACCATCCTATAAGACATTGAAAGTGTGAAGAATGAGTTGGGAAAAGCCCATTTGAATCCCTAAAGAATGGAGAAAGTTAGGAAGAAACAAAGCTTTTCCCGCCAAGACCGTGGTAGGACCGTGGGCCATCTGCCCGCCATGAGCACCCACCGAGAGGCGGTGGCTCGGCACAACCGTGGGCTGCATCATGGCTAACTGGTGGGCCACCCTACCCACCGGTCTTAGAAGGACCGCCAAACCGTGGGCTGACCGGTACAACCTGCCCGCCGGTCCAAACCGTGGGCTGCATCGGTGGGTTGCATCAGGCTGCATGTGGGTCTCGACCCACCCTGTGAGGCCCCGAGGTGATTTTTCGTCTGATTGGACCCAAATCGACGTGTGACCTTCTTTAACGTTCTAAACATGATCCCGCATTGGATCGTGTTAATTTTGATTCCAAATGGTGAAGTACTAACCCCGCCAATCATGTTAGGTTCACCAAATCCACGCTGCCTCAGATCGGATCTCACCCGATCGAACGGGAATCCTTGTACACACAGGTAAGTGGAGGAGGACGCTTGGCCTTGTTTCAAGGCATTGTTTGGCATTCATTTAAATGTATCTAGTCTAGTCATGCCATCATGAACATGCTATGTAGATTAGTCATCCTCACATTGTTATGCATGTGTGCTATGTTTACTTTCTAAATGCCAAGTGATGAGATGCTTATGTGATGAATGTTGACCTCATGGTGCATAATGCATTAATAGACTAGATGCCGTGGTCGGCTTGGAAACGAGTGCATTGGTGGCCCGTAGCATGGGATGCGGTGGCACTATACAATCGTACTATTTTCATATAGGAGCATGCGGTTTAGGATTTTCACCATCCTGCATATCGCCCTTCCCAACAGGGGTTAAGGTGTTGGGTTACCATTTGGGGAAGTGGTCGCGTTGTCGGGTCACGGGCGGTTAGACATAATGCCCGATGGGTCATTAGGACAATGACAACCCCGTGGTATATTCAAGAGGGCCAATCGATCGCTTTTAAATTGTCGGAGTCGACCTTTAATTTCAGCATTTACTTTTCTGAGAGCCGTGGACGGTATGTTTTTATTTTTTCGAGTACTCAAGGTGGGCCTTCTCCGACAGCCCTATGGGCGTATCGCGGGATGAAGTTCGCGGCTCGTACCTGGAGTATACGCGCACTGTGGCTGTAGTAGCACTAAACCAAAGACTTAGTAATGTTTCTTAGGTGGATGTGATTTAAAATGTATTGCATAGCATGTAGTGCATATGATGTGTTTTGCTGTGTGGACTGTTGTGTGGTCCATCTTACCACTTACTAAGCTAGTGAGCTCATCCCACGTGTGCACCCCTTTTTAGATGATTTTGTAGATCATACATCTGAGGAGCATAGGGTGGGTCCCATAGTCGAGTTCCCCAAAGAGGACTGGTGGGCCCCTGAGGAGTTAGAGCACGACACTAATCTGCTGGCGAGAGTTGTGTCAGGGACCGCAGTTCTGATGCCGAGCTGAGCTCCACTTTTGAGGCCGAGCTGAGCTCTACCATGTGATGCCGAGCTAGGCTCAACCCTTGATGCTGAGCTGAGCTCTAACCTTTGATACCAAGCCGAGCTGTGTACTCTGATTATTTTAATGGTTTCCTTTATGTACTTGATATGTGAATTGTACTTTTATTGTGTAAATATCATGCCTTCGGGCCCACATGTATATATAACTATTGTATCACAATTTGGGTATCAAGTATTATGGGGATATTCACAGGTAAACCAAATCTTCCGCTGATCTGATAATCTTTTATTAGTTGTGTGTATGGTGGAATACAAGATCGATGATCTCGCAGTTTGGGTTAACCGTGTTAACCTTGGCCACCGGGCCCGTTCAGAACGGTGTGACAAACTGGTATCAGAGCGTGATGCTTGCTCCACTCACAAAGATACCATTAGAATCTCGAGAATCTATAATAGGGAAATGGGATTGGGTTAATGTAAAAGCTTTAAAGAGTAAAAGCCAAAAAAATGAAGTATTAAAAAGGGTTGCATTAGATGTTGCATTCATGGCATACGTGAGAGTAGATAAAAGGTAAATAAGTTGATGTTATAACCTATCAAGTACTAGTTTGACGAAATTTCGGCAGCATAACGGCGTAAAATGGGATTTCCAAAATTTTTTCATACAAACACCTGATAAACAATATATTCATATATGATAATGATCAAAAGTAGCAATAAACACCACAACTAAAATACACAAGTATTCAACATATGAATTCACCACAAAGAAATCGCTATCAAAATATATTATTCCACAAATGATTCCAGTTACAGTGCAAATACAAGGAATGAGAAGAAATGAAATATACAACAAGGTCCACAAAAAGAAAAATAGATAAAAAGCTGGTGTGGGTGAGCTAAGCCCTCACTGATCATCGTCATCGTCATCAATGATCACCACGTTCACCGGAGGCCTAGAGTTGACGTTGAGGCGGTGGTCATAGTAGTCAAACCTCGCGTTCACTAGTCGTACTGCCCTCCGTAGTCGGCCAAAATCTGCTGACATGGCGTTGGCCGTGGTGCTCAAGTCTTGGCCCAATTGGAGAAAGGAGTTCTCCAAAGTAGCCTGCCTCTCCAGGATGTGTTCCTCCCTGGAGGCACCAGCCTTCTCAGTAACTGAACTTGGCCATCCTGCAAGGCCCACATGGTGGACATCATGCCCTCGAGGTCGTATGCACCACTCCCAGGTGGTGGGGCTCTATACGGTGAAGCTGTAGCTCTGGAGGAACCAGGATCGGGACCTCTCGACTCCTGAGGCTCCTCCTCAGGGATGTCACCACCCACCAGATCATCCTCCTCGTCCTGAGGAACACAGTCCTCATCCTCCCCGCTGGACTCCTCCTCCATGTGGACATCCTCCATAAGGGCAGCCCTCCTATCCCTACCCTCTCGAGCCCTCGCTCTGGAGGTGTATCCATAAGGGTATGGAGACCCATCCTCGGGAGGTTACCCTGTCGAACCTATCAGCCGGAGTCTTCCTCCGCCGCCAGTCCACCTCAAGAACTCAAGATCCTAGTGAGGATCCCGCCATAGGGGAATCCTCCATCCTCGTGGTGGGAAGTATGGTGCTCCATCGCCTTGAGGATGATATAGGCAGGGACAAGTGCTCGACACCTCCCCACGGCCGTGTAGGGAAAACGATGAAGGCAGCCATGAAACCCACTGGGTTTCCCATGACCTCCTTTGGGGAGCGGTTGAATTGACCATGCGGTAAATAAGCGAACCTCGGGTAGAAGGATGTCTCGACTGGGCGGGTATCGCTGCGCAGATGGTCTCGTAGATGAAGTCTGGCGTCTCCAAGGTCATGAATGGTCCCAGAGGCTTACTCCTAGGAGGACTGTAGTATCGGTGCCCAGCCTTCGATATGCCTAAGATGCTGGCCAAGGTATCCACAGTCAGCTGGATGTCTACCCCCTTCACCAAGCTGACTATGTGTACTCCCCGTACGGATAAGAAACCTCCAAGTTGCAGTAGAACTAGCGGACTAGCTGCTCGTAGCATGGACGGTCTACGTGGAGGATAGACTCCCAGCCCAGTGCTGAGAACCTCTCCTAAAGCCGAGCCTTGTGGAAGTCGTCGACTACCACGGTCTTCTCCATCATCACCGACCTCTTCAGAAAATCGCCGGTTGCCTCCTCCGCACTATGGAAGAGCCTCGTCATAGTCCATAGGGTCCCACCGGTAGGTCTGGTCTCCCCAGACGGGCTGAAGAGCTGGTTCCGACTCTTCCGCTTAGAAGCGGTAGTCTTACGCCGAACGCCGAAGAAGAGGGTCCCTTGTCAAAGTAGAAGACATCCCGCAAGAAGAAAAGAAAGGTGAGTAAGGAAAGGAAATGACAGCAGAAGGGGAGCCCCAAAACCCAAATTCTCGAAATGGAAAAGGCGCAAGCTAGGAATGATAGGGAGCCTATGGACAGGGTGCACGGTAAGTGACAAAGGAGACATGATAAAACAGAAATGACAAGAAGGAGCATATGTAACATGAGAGGATTCGATTTCAATGCACAAATTCATTCACAATGGAGTAAAACTTGAAACCATAGGTCTAAGATGGAAATGCCATGGTAGCGAGATCATGAATATACAAAAACATACTCTAATAGATTATGGAGGTTCACAAATACCAAGTATGTAAAGAAAAATCAAAGAAACCCAGCACAAAATAAGGGTTTTCATGGGAAGACATGGGGATTCCAAGCATAAGGGACATTTCATGAAATCTATAGCATGTTAATCACAAATCAAGTGTAATACATCACAAAGGAATCATTAATTGGAGAAAAGGGGCGAGAATTGAAGAAATCCCCAAATTGGGAAAACTAGGGCACGATTTGGGGTTTTTCTCAAAATGGGGAGATAAATACTAATAAACTAGGAATGACCACAAGAAAACCATCACAATCACATGGCAACACTATTCTATGGAAAGGAATAAGGAAAGAAAGCCTAGATTAAAGTCTACACATGAATCTACCCCCAAATGAAAATTCTGAGAAAGGTGAAGAAGAAACTTACTTGGAAGTGGGAGATGTGAGTCTTCTCAAAAAGTGCCGAGTTGATGAGTGGAGTCGCGAGTGAAAGTGCCGAGGAGACCTCTAAGATCGCCCAAGGAAGAGAGGAGAGAGAGAAAGAGGATGGGAAGGAGTAAGATGTACGAGCCTCAAGGGCCCTGCTCGTGTTTTTTACTGCCAGACCGGGGCCACCTTGCCTGCCGGTGTCACCCATCGGTTTGGGGTTCTAGGACCGGCGGGCCGACTGGCAGGCCCATGCCCACCGGTGCAGCCCACCGGTTGTGGAAACTTAGGAAGAATTGAAAATTTTTGTTATATTACTAACATGTTTATATTGATTATTATTATTATTATTATTCCTATGTTAATGTGTTATGGTCAAGGGGACCATTGACGATTTGTTGGGGCATTGGCATCAGTATCTCGTAAATTGTTATGTTAATTTAAGACTATCATACACTACAATACCTTATGTAATGGCATATAATTGTGTTCAAATCAATTCTACGGTGTTTAACCAATATGGTGTGTGATATGTTCCGTGTCAGGATACGATGGTACGTATTTAGATCCGTAGCAATGCCCGAGGTACCTCAGGGGTCCTCGTCCGGTCGTCGACCATCGAATCCCTGGAGGTCCCGCCTGCGGGGCAAACCTCACCTCCACCACCTCCAGAGACCCTTGGTCGGGTGGGGCACATGGGGACCCACCTATGACTACACTCCTGACCCTCCACCGGTCATTACTCGGAGATGTTACTACCATAATTTAGCAATACAACAAAGTTTTCAAAGAACAAATGCTTCAAGAATGAAGCATTTATGACGCTATTCAGAACAATTGACCTTTCTCAATCGGGTCATCCTCCCGGTACTCACTCCACAGACCCACCGAGGGTCGGGATGGGACCGCAAGTGGAGGTACACCTCCAATCCCACCATTCAGTGTTCCTCAAGATGGGATGCCTCCATACTCTTACTATCCGCTTATTCTCCTAACTTCTCACCGATGAATAATACGTCAAGGATAGTGGAGTCATTCAAGAGGAACTTACCACCAGATTCTCTAAGGTGGGAGGATCCTCCGAACCGGACCAATGGATCCAAGAACTAGAGAAAATATTTGAGGTGCTTGAGTGCACGGACACACAGAAACTCATTTGTGCTGGGTTGTAACTCAAGAAGGAGGCAAATTCTTGGTGGCAAGCCTCCAAGCCCATATTGTTGGCTGCCCATCCAGAACCCACCTGGGAACAGTTCAAGGAGTTGTTCTTGGACAACCATTACCCGCGCAGCTTCAGAGACCGCAAGGAGACTGAGTTTATGGCTTTAACTCAAGGAGGTAAGACTGTCCTTGAGTACCAACAACAATTTGAGAGCTTGTTCCATTTTGCTCCAAGGCATATGAGGACAGCTGAAGAGAAGGCCGCGAGATTCCTAAAAGGCCTAAAAGCATCCATTAGGTCTGTACTTGAGGTCTTGGATTTGACTGACTATAGCCAGATTGTGCAGAAGGCCAAGACCATGGAGGATAAGCAAAAGGGAGAACAGTCCCTCACCCCTGGACTGTGGAAGAGAACAAACCCATTTTCGGATATGGGAAACTCCTCCAAGG
This sequence comes from Macadamia tetraphylla, assembly GCA_022985045.1. Taxonomy (NCBI): domain Eukaryota; kingdom Viridiplantae; phylum Streptophyta; class Magnoliopsida; order Proteales; family Proteaceae; genus Macadamia; species Macadamia tetraphylla. The sequence goes on along the minus strand of CM040968.1, from coordinate 21,556,572 downwards.
CATACCGCGGATCGTACAGTTCTGGGCCTATGTATAGGCAGCCCTATAGGCCATCTGGCTACCCTCCTAGACCAGCTGGTGGTTCGGGCTCCACATCTTTTCCCCCGTACACTGGTGCGGCACCTACAGCTCCAAGGCCACCTCGACCTCCATCTGCAACGGTGCAAGTGCAGAGCGGCCCTACCCCAGCCCAACATCTCGATTCGTTGCT
>CM040968.1:21489358-21556261 GCA_022985045.1 Macadamia tetraphylla | reverse complement strand
CCCACATTCATTGTGCTTTGAATGAAGCATTTTTATTTCCACACCAAAAATATATAGGTGGACAATATAGATATTATCGCATAGTTAGAGAAGGAAATTAGGCTGGATGGCCTTTGGAGTTTTGCATTTTATTTGTATATATAGTACATATGCATCCAACTTCACTTATTTTGTTAAATTTTCTTTTTTCTCTAATAAAAAAAATCACCAAATATTTTATTGAATAAAGAAAACTTATTTCATTTTTTTTATATGTAGGAAAATTTTACCATACTTATTTATGGTATACCCTATCTCACTACTCAGTGGAACTTTATATACAACTACAAAAAAGAGGGAAGAGGGGCAAATGTTGTGTCATATGGCACAAACGAATATCGGAGAGTCAGGCCCATGATACCATATGAGCCTACACTTAAACAATAAGGCACCAACCAATTAGGCAAGTAATTGTCTTCACCATATTTATTATAAAATTCAATAAAACAGTTCTCCATATACCAAAGTTAAGAGAATTAGATGACTCTGATTAGTGTAGGTCTTAATTTGTAAATTTGGGAACAAAAATCATATGCAACTAAATTTTTGTAGTACATGTTCATGGGAAAGATATATTTATGTATGCTTTATAAAATTAGGTATGAAATATAGATATTAAACAATGCATATTCATCTTTTTTTTCAAAAAAAAAAAAAAGAGAGGGAAAAAAACAATTGTGCATCTTCCAATACAAACCTTAGTTTAAAATTTTATAGGTGAATTAAATTATGTTACAAAATGAAATGAATTAAGATAAAAAAAAAAAATTGAAGAGTATTAGAACAAATCTTGTATATGACGTGTGGTTTTTTTCTTTTATATATATTTTTAATGAATCATATAAAAAACATACATTTGGAATAATTTTCTGAAACAATTTAAAGAAGCTCAAAAAAAAAAAAAAAAAATGCCGCCACTGCCACTAGAAGAAATATTTATGTTAATATGCATTCCAGACATGAATCTGTGATAATTGAAATAGTTTTTCTCAGTTTTACCATATAACATTTGTTGGTATAGAAAAGAGTAACTAGTGCAATCTTACCACCTGCTTCACAAGAGAGGCTATTTTCCAAGTTTTGAACATGTGGCAAATAGTGCAACTTAACTATTGCACCACAAGCTCGCTCGCATTTATTGGTATAAAAATACACCATTACATGAGAAACACAAAACTTTGTTTTGACTAGAAACAATTATTTGGAACAAAATTGTCATACAGAGCTTAAGTGGGTTGGACATACATTACATTGATACCTAAATAAAAAAAGGCGAAAGATACATCTTACAATTTTCAAACTTGGTATATTGGAAAATATTCATCAATGGATTACTGATCTTAAATTTGATACTGGAACACTAAACATGTCTGCTCTCATGCCTACAGATGGCCCATCAAGCATGACTCAAAGCTTTACCCTTCTTTTTTTGACATGTACAGTTTTAGTTTGTGCTGTACATCTAATCTTTTGCAGTCAGCTTTAGGATGAACCTTTGGAATCTTATCACAAGGTGAGTTTAGGTTCATGGAGTCAGGTATTACTAAAACTAATCAACAAGAAGCAGTGGAAGTATAAGGCATTTTACAAGGTATACTGAAGGTAAAGAATGAGAACTAGGAAGTTTTTGAAGTATGGTTCTCCAACAAGTAGCTATTTCACCTCCTTTCATATCCAACCTAAGGGTGTCAATCTGTTCGGTTTCGGTTATTCGGTTCAGTTTCAAATGATGATAAGGTGGACTATAACCGAATCGAGAACCGACTCGGTTCCATATTTAGAAACTCTAATCAATTCAATTTGGCTCGATTCGGTTTCGGTTCCAATTCGGTTCTGATATGCAGTTTTAATTCTGTTTAATACCTCGATTTTAATTCGGTTATGAAAACGGTTCCACTTTTGAACCATGACTTTGATGGAACAAAGGCCATAATGGGCTCAAGTTATGGGACTTATGGCCATTGCTAACTCTAAAATTATCTTATCATGTAAATATGTGATGATAAATTGCAAAACACACTTACCACATAAAAAAAAAAAAAAAGAGCTTGCAAAAAAACTCTTGAATGATAAGAGCAATTGGTTCGTTTCGTTCGAACCGGCATTCTCAAATCGAATCGAGCGAACCAAATAGCACTCACATATTAAAACCGAATTTGAACCGAATAAATTTGGTTCGGTTTTGGTCTGGTTAATTTGACTCGGTTTCGATTTTGGTTTTGATATTCGGTTTCGGTTTGAAATTGACACCCTTATTCCAACCAAGGGTGCTTGGCCACTTCTTCATTTTTCTACTTTTTGTAAAATATATGAACTCTCTAGGTCCATCAATTTTATGTACATAGGTAGATCTAACAGTGCCATAGAAGCTCTATGGAGGGCTGCTCATGCTACTAATCATAGGACGGTTAACCAATCCTTAGATATTGTAACTTTCTCTCTTTAATCTAAGTCTTTTTTTAATAAAAAAAAAATTCAAACTTGGAAAAAATAGCAGTCAATGCATAATCTAAGTTTGCAAGCTTACTCTTCATTGGTTTGGATCATATTCATATGAAAATTGATACAAATGCATGTAGGTTAAATGATTTTTTTTTTTTGGTAAAAGGTTAAATGAGTTGAAACATATCTATTGAGTGAAAGTCCAACTTCAATTAATGTATTAATATTTATGACAAATTAAGAGGGTTAGGATTCCTCTCCATATAGCCTAGGATCATGGAGTGATCTCCAGGTTGGAGTGACCTAAGGACGTGTGTCGATTCCATCCAAATCTAGGATCATTCTCTGGTCCCTGAACTCTATAAAGAGGGGCCGGATCCAATTAGAAGATACTTTGCTCGGTTTTTCAGTTTGACTCAAAAATCAATGACCCGACCCAAAGTTTTGATTTCAAGACCCGAGCCAAATGCCAAAAACCGACTAAAGAGAGTTAAAATGGAGATCGAACATCTGAATCTATGACAACTGGACTTCCTTTACAATGAGGATTTGGGGATTTTCAAAATCTCGTGCTTTGAGCATTTGACTAGTGTCGCATGCCAAGGATGACATGGCTGGATATGATGTGACGGCGTCAACTCCGTGCCATCGTTTTCCATTCGCCTCATGGCTGCTTTCATTGTCGTCCAGGAGGCCCTAGAAGAAGACGGAAACGAACGTTAGCCATCGTTTACCAAAAATACGCGAGAGAGAAAGAGAGATGATCAGATGAGAGAGATTTCAGAAAGATTTGAGCTCCAGTAACCGGTGTGGGAGATTCGACAGCCGTCCGATTCGATATCTGATCGTACAGCCTGTTCTAATCTCATAGTTTTGTTCACGTTCGATTACAAAGAGATGTCACAAACCAATATCCTATCACGTGGGCTCCACAGAATCAAATTTTAAAAAATTTTAAAATATTGATAAGACTGACTGACATTGCTGGATTTTGTTAATTTAAATTCAATTGGTTTCCTTTCAAAAAAAAAAAAAAATTAGAGGAAATTACACTCCCTTTCCTTGGATGTTTCAGGTATTACGCTCAGACCCCCTACTAAGTTTGAAATTACAAACATACCCTGTGGTGTTAATGCTGTTAGAAGCAGATGTTAAATTACTTTTTTACTCCCTTACCCTTTCTTTAAATATCACTCCCTCCAACCTCAATAAATTGGATTTCTTGGAGTCGTTGGAGGGAGAATCAGCCCAACGATCACCTGAGTCGATTGAGGGTTTCTTCTCTGACTTCGATCACTTGAGCCGATTGAGGGAGAGAGGTGTTGATCAATGGTTTCACCGATTACATATCTGCTTACAAGACTAGAGATATGGATATGATTTAGTGAATTAGCGCTCTCATACTTCAGGAACACAGCCATGGCTGCTAGTGTCTCTCTATGGCTTTGGATTTCCATTTCACCTTGACACATTCATCTAACGCAAAGAGACCCTTTTTGTTCTCCTCATCTTCTAGACAACAACCCACCAAGAGATTCACCATTCTCTGCGTCTCCTCCGCCACCACCAAATCTTCACCTGCAACAACGAGGTAAGGTAAGCCCCACCGCAAAACCCATCCCTATCCGACCAGTTGAAGCCCCTCTCCCTCAATCTCCTCTCTGAGACCAAAAAAAACAAACAACCCCAACTCCAATCCAATCCCAATTCCACCTGAGTCAATCTGTCTAGACCTAAACGCTCTGTCCTCACCCTTCAATGACATAAACGCTCTTCTCTCTCTTATAGCCCTCAACTCTGAGACCTTAAGCTCTTGTCTCGCAAGCTCAACGACTGTGAACCCTCTAAAATCACCTTTTCTGCTGCTCTCCAAGAGATCCCCCACCCACCCACTAGAGATAACGCGCTTTTAGTCCTCAACAACTTGAAGCCATGGCAAAAAAAAATCTTCTTTTTCTTCAATTGGCTCAAGACCCAGAACCTTTCCCCCCTTGAAACCATCTTCTACAATGTCACCATGAAGTCATTGAGGTTCGAGGAGTATCAGCTCATTGAAGACCTTGCCCATGAAATGATTGGTATTGCAGTTGAGTTAGATAACATCACTTACTCCACTATCATCACTTGTGCCAAGAGATGCAATCAATTGGAAAAGGCCATCGATGCTCTTTCCAATTTCAGATTTCAGAACCAACTATTGCAAGTGTTAGAATAAACCCTAACTCTCCATGGTTTCTCAAGGAAGAAGACGATAATAATGGTTGAGGGAAAAATCATCTTCTCCATTGGACCAAGGGTATTTTGGGGTTTAAAACAAATTTGTAACACACTTAACTGTTTCTCACTCACTATCAGGGTGCGATTGATATATTCTACAATTTAGAAGGGAGGAATTTGTAATTACAAACTTCGTAGGGGAGGGTTGTGTAATACTTGAAACATACAGGGAAGGGAAGTGTAATTTCTTCAAAATTTTAATTAATTAATTTTGGTGGACTGAATTGCCCATTGTATTAGAATCTAAATCCTCTTGAAAATTCTTAATTTGTGCAGTTTGGTGCATTGTTACCTTAGCATCTGACATTTGTCTCATGCCATATGGATGGTGAAGATGAGGAGAGAGTATAGCAGAGAAAAATCATGACCTGATTCCTGTTCTAAACCCAAAACCACCCAGAATAATCAAACCTATTGTAGGAGAGAGAAAGAGAAAGATAGTCGAACCTATTGTAGGAGTGACTGTCGACGACAGCAGCTGCACCGGATGCTTCACCGTCATCGACCGATCGTAGGTGAAAAGGAACAGAATAGGTCTCACTGTCAACGATCAATGGAATAGGTTTTCTTCTTCCTTTTTATTTGAGTAATTTACATCCCCCTCCCCTGTACTTTATTCTTATTGCTTCCCCCTCCCTTGTTTTTCAAAAATTACATATACCTCCCCTATCAAATGACGTTGTTAATGGGGTGTTAGTTTTGAATTGTAAAAGACGATTTTAGTCCTTTGTATTTCAACCACATTACAAATACCTGTTTTACCCTTATGTAGATTTAATTACTCTCTCTGCCCAAGAACTATAACAATTAGAGATGAAACAGGTTCGTGTTTGGCAGGATTTCTTAAAACCCTAACCCAACCCTAGGTCCCAAAACTCAACCCAACCCTAACCTAACCTTGCCGGGTTGATGCTCAAGCCCAACCCTACCGGGCTCAGGGTTGGGCCAGGTTGGGTCGGGTTGACCCTAACTTGTCTTCTTAGTGGAATCACATTCCGATAAATACGATTCAATTCCGATTTCAATTCCTAAAATGAAATGAAACCTGATTTTTTAATTAAAAATCTAAAATGAATTCCTCCATTAAACTATACTGAACGTGATATTTTATCATTATTTAATGGAGATTCCATGTGCCCTTATTTTTTCATGTGACCATTTTTTTAATCGCCTCCATCAAAAGTCCACATAATATAACATATTCCAACCATTCACTATTGTTAGAATTTCATCTTGATTTACAATAATGCTTAATTTTCAATATATAAGGACCAAGAAACTCAAGCACTATAAGCCCCCACCTCTCTTCATTTCTTATTTCGTGGTTATAGCGATGAATTTTTCCTTTGGCTTTGTGCTCTCTCTTTTGGTTATACTATTCTCTATCATATTATTGTTATACAAGAAACTCAATGACAACAATAAAAAACTCCCTCAGCTAGGAGAGACACCTTGTCACACCTCATTCCACACAGAACCAGACCAGTGATCGAGTTAACCCCTGTTAACCCAAAACCTGCCAGGATCATATGACACAGTAACCACAGCATAACATACACACATTAAGTCAAATAAAATTTATATTTTAGCCGAAGTCTTACCTGTACATATCTGTAAATACCCCAATACTCTTGATACCCAATTTGTATTGCATAACATAATTATATGTGGGCCCGTAGGCGTTATATATACACAAGAAATATAATTTAAACATCCAAAGCTTAAAAGGGGTAACATTCCCCAAATAATAAAAAAGAATCCTTGTATAGTATCAGTGTTGCTGACTCACAACACAGCTTTTGCATTGGCACTCAGCCCCATGCCTAAGATCTTCAGGGACCCACCAGTCCTTGATTGAAATTTTCACGGTAGGTTCCAACTCTAGCTCGCTGATCGGATAACCTACAAAATCAACTAAAAAATGGTGTGCACGTGGGATGAGCTCATTAGCCCAGTAAGTGAAAAGAAAGACCACACAAGTATGCATAATACAAATGAACTTATATGCATGCGATTCATTTTATTATCTTAGTCTACCTAGACAACAATTCTAAGTCATAAGTGATATGCTGCTCACAACCACAATGAGCATATGCCCTAGGTTTGAGTTACGAGTCTCATCCCACAATACGCCCATAGAGTTGTTGGAGAAGGTCAGCCATTGGTACCGAAAAGTAAAATGCTCACCCAGAACGACATTAAAATAAAATGCTCACCCAGAGTGACATTAAATTTGAAAGCATTACGATTGACCCTCTATTATATCACTAAAGCTGCCGACAAGATATACCCAACACCTAAACCCCTGTTGGGAAGGGTCGTAGCACAGTGATATGTCAATCCTAACTGTATGCTCCTATGTGAGATAGTACGACTGCATAGTGTCATCGTGTCCCATACCACGGGCCACCAATATATTCGTGTCCAAGCCGACTATGGCATCTAGTCTTACAAACATCATAATTAATAGTTAAAATCACCCATCTCACATCACGAAACAAGAACAGGAATTTAACAATTAAAGATATCAACATGTTAAATCATTATTGAATTTCATAAAGCACACATCAATGCATGCAATGGTATTCATGGATGACTAGTCTACACATTAATAAATGATGACATGACAAGTCTACAACCAAAATGACATGATGCAATGTTCTCTTTCCACTTACGTATTTGTGTACAATGATCACCCTTGGTATGAGGTAGATCCGACGTGTGGTGACGCGAGTTCTAATACAACCTATCATAAAAGATTTAGGTTTAGTATACCTCAACTTTAAGGTCGTAACTAGTGAGGTTTGATGATTCTAATGTGTTTAGAATCATAAGAGTAGGTTACTCGATAAATTTGGCTCCAATTAGAATTCGAGAAGTTGGATTGGTAGGTCGATCGAGGGGTAGGGCACCCACCAGTCCTTGCTTGTCGATCTAGGAATACTGCCTGGATCGGCAGGCCAAGAGAGATAGACAAGGCATTTACTAGTCCTTGCTCGCTCATAGGACCAGTAGCCCTACTTGGACTGACGGGCCAAGAGCGGCGGGCAAGGCACTCACCAGTCCTTGTTCGTCGGTCAAGTCAACAACCCACCCAGGACAGGTGGGCACTGGATTGGTGGGTCCCATCCATTTCCAAGCACCCACCACTAGCGACCAAGGTTTTGCTGTTCTCTCCAATTCTTCATCCCACCTTGGGAAAACCATCAAGAGTCGATTCGACTGTATTTTTCACAAATCTAAGGCTCTAAATCATGATTCCAACCTAGATCTAAGGTCGATCCGAGGTCTTAAGCATGGATCTTACCTCTTTGCTCAAGAACACCTCAAACCCTCAAATCCTTCTCTTTAGCTCAAGGGATCAACAAAAGCTTCACAAATCTTGCAAGTCTTCCTCTAAATCCTTCATAAACAACATATAGAACCTCTATTAAACCTTAGATTCATATTCTCAAAAGATAGTAGCAAGATCCTAAGATTTCTACCCAAATTGAAGAGTTTCACTTTGGGTTTCATAAAGGCTTAAGGAATATGGACCTTACTCACCTTAAATCAGAGATCTCAAGATGAGGATCACAAATCCGATGTCGGATTCAAGAGATCTGACCCCTGCAACGCACAACGATCGTCTCCTTTCCCATTTTAAAAAGTGACTTTTTTATAGTCAAAATAAAGTGAATTGTATTTTGATTTGTTTCATTAATATCTTCTTGATTTGTTTTAGTATTGTAATTGTAAATGTATTTATCAATTTTTTTTTTGTTGATTCAAGAAAAAGTTGTGCTTTGTTCAAAAAAAGACTAAGATTGGAACTAATTATTATAAAAATAAAATTCAAATAATAGATAAAATCGATAAAAAAAGATTTTTTAATTTGAAGATTTATCAAACAAGTTACTATTATCTCTTTTTCTGCCTTTGTGTTGAGTTTATCAATTTTTGCTAATAAATGATTAGCCACAAAAGGATTTGTCCTCAATAAATGTTTGATATGGAGGAATAGGAATAAAGAAAAGAGTCCATTTTTCTACTATATTCCTATTTATTTTATTTGTTTTTGTTCCCACATATTATGTTTTATGATCTAGATGCATGTCATGATCTCTAAGTTTAATGAAAGTAAATGTCTTCATCCTTCCTCTCTCCTCTTTCTTCTTTTTCTCTCTCTTCTTTACTTTTCTCAACTATCATGTAAAATAATAAATGAGGTGAAAGAGAGGGAATAAATGCTATTTATAGTGGGGTAAAAATATCAAGTGACCAAATTGGTAGATCACATTGGTGGGTCGACCCACCTATGACCACCCACTAGTCGGCCAAAACTTAGCCTAAACATTAGGGTTTTCGATGGGGCTTGGCCTTGACATGTTTTTTGCTCCCTGTAGACTATTTATATGCGTACTCAATATAAAATACGGCTATGTAACTTTATTATGCGTACATGGCCTCGTGATATGTGTAAGTGCATGACTTTGGTATGCAGACTACACTAGGCATTAACTCTAGCTCATTTGGTCAACCTGAGTTCAGAGTCTCCCTTGCCATCATATTCCATAAGGTACTTACCATGACTCACTTGGGTATAGGTCCTGTAAGACCAAATCGAACCAACCAAAAAATTAGACCGGGTTTAGAAAGTAGGGTATCACATTTACACTCCCTCTTTTTGAAAATTTCGTCCTTCAAATTGGGGTACCTTGTTGTCCGAAAAGATGAGGACACTTGGTTTGAATGTCATCCTCTTTCTCTCAAGATGCTTCTTAAAGCGAATGATTAGCCCACTAGACTTTCACAAAGGCGATAGAGCGATTGTGAAGAGTCTTTATTTTACGGTCTAGAATTTCAGCGGGCTACCTTCATAAGTCATATTAGCTTCTAAATATTTAGATTCCACGGGCAGCACATGTGATGGATCATGTATGTACCACTTTAGCATAGACATGTGGAACACATTGTGAACATTGCTGAGAGAAGGCGGAAGAGCCAACATATAAGCTACGGAGCCAACTCGAGCCAAGATTTCAAATGGGCCAATATACCTTGGACTTAGCTTGTCCTTCCTGTTGAATTTATGTAACCCTTTAGTAGGAGAAATTTTAAGGAATACCTTATCCCCTTCTTAAAATTCAATATCCTTCCTGCGGCTGTCTACATAGCTCTTTTGACGTGATTGGGCTACTTTAATTCTTTCTCAAATGATGTCGACCTTATCATATGTCATTTGTATCATTTCTGGTCCAAACATCCATTGCTCACCTACTTCATCCCAGTATAGGGGCATTCTACACTTTCTGCCATACAATGCCTTCTAAGGAGTCATTTCGATTGTGGTTTGATAGCTATTATTATAAGCAAACTCCATAAGAGGTATGTATTCTTCATAACTACCACACATCTCCATTGCACAGGACCTGAGCATATCTTTCAGTACTTGTATAGTCCGCTCTGACTACCCATCGATCTATGGATGAAAAGTAATACTCAAATGCACCTGTGTCCCCAAAGCTTTGCTGGAGACTCTTCCAGAATCTAGATGTGAATCTCGGGTCTCTATCTGACACAATGGTTATTAGTACTCCATGTAAATTGACTATGTTATCCATATAAAGCTGAGCCAACTTGTCCATGAAGTAATTGGTCTTGATTGGAATAAAATGAGCAGTCTTGGTAAGCCTGTCAACTACTACCCAAATTACATTCATTTCCTTGGGTATGCGGGGTAGCCCTATGATAAAATTCATGGTGATCCTATCCCACTTCTACTCCAGTATGGGGAGTGGCTGAAGAGTGTCATATGGTCGATGCCTTTCCTCCTTGAACCTCTAACAAATGAGACATTTTGCCACATACAAGGCAATAGTGATTTTTATTGCTAGCCACCAATAACTTTGCTTAAGTTCCTTGTACATCTTTGTACTTCCAGGATGAAGTGAGTATTTGGAACTGTGTGCTTCCTTCACAATCTTATCCTGTATCTCTATGTCATTAGGCACACATAGTCTGTCCCGAAATAATAATGCCCCGTCATTGTCTATTGTGAAGTCAGGGTCATTCATTGTCTGCTCTTGAATTTGCAGATGATCTTTTACAGCTCAGGATCCAATGATTGTTTCGCCATCACCTCTTGTCTGATGGATGGACATACCTATAAGGTTGACAAGGATATAGTCAACTACTTAACATCATCTGAATGATATTCTAGCTCTAAAGTTGCTCCCTCATATAGAAGGATTTCATCTATTAACATTGCCTCTTATATCAGTTGTGGACTGACAGCTAAGTACGAAAGTGATATAGTGAGCCTTCCGACTAAGAGCGCACCACCACATTAGCCTTACCCGGGTGATACTGAATATCACAATCATAGTCCTTCATAAGCTCAAGCCATCTTCTCTGCCTCATATTTAAATCTCGCTGGGTGAAAAGTAATTAAGGCTTTTGTGATCACTGTATATTTTACACTTCTCCCCATATAGGTAATGACGTCAGATTTTTAAGGCAAAGATGACTACTGTCAATTCTAAATCATGAGTGGGGTAGTTCTTCTCATACTCCTTGAGTTACCTGGATGTATATTCTACCACCTTGCGGTGTTGTATGAGAACACAACCCAACCCTATCTTGGATACATTAGTATAGACTGTCATCCCACCAGTAGCATTTGGAATGGTTAGTAGAGGAGCTGACACTAACCTCTTTTTCATCTCTTGGAAGTTGTTTTCAGACTCTTCTGACCATTCAAATTTTACACCTTTCCTGGTCAACTTGGTTATTAGCACCAAAATTCGAGAAAATTTTTCAATAAAGCATTAGTAATAGCTTGCTAAGCCCAAGAAGCATCTGATCTCTATTACATTCTTGGGTGCTTCCCACAGTTGGGAAAATCCCTCCTCTAAACTCATGTTTTGGTGATAACAAACAAAGAGTGCAGTTGCTAACCTTCTCGACAACATACTAAATGAATCATGAGACGAAGAACATCAAAGAAGAACACCAAGATCAAAGCAGCAATTGATCAATCAATACGTTGAAGATATCTCAAGAATGAAGATCGATCGACGCATTGGAACAGGCTCAAGTATCAAGAAAAGAAAGAAGACATGAAGAATACAATATGCATAAAATTGTAAACATGCACACACTTGCATACGCATTACAATGTGCATTTAGAAGACCTTAGGAAAATGATCAAAATGCCCCCAAAAGGTTCCTAAAAGATTAGAAAAAGGCAGACCAAGAAACACAGTCAAAACAACCTCAAGAACCAATCCGGATTCACTTTCAATGTAATCTAGATCAGGAGTCCCAATCCAGATTGGGAATCCGGATTGCACTGTCTATCAGAAACTAACACACAGAGGCATCTGGATTCAGTAGGATTGAATCTAGATGGGATCCAAAAATCTAGATTAATCCGGATTGAAAAATCTCCAATCTGGAGATCCAGATTATGACAAAACTCAATCTCTCAACGATCATATAATGGCTATATTGAATCTGGATCAGGATCCGGATCAGAGAAAATAGATCTGTTGGAGGATTTCTTGTCTTCTTCTCAGTCATTCTTTTTGGCTATAAATACCCTCTCTTAGGCACGGATTTAGACACTTCTACAGATAGACATCTGAGCTATAAGCAATCATTATTACCTCAAAAGAAAGAGAGATTGAGAAGAGATAATAGCTTCAGACATTCAAGTCATTGAGAAGCTTCAAAGTGTAACCAAGCTCATTCATTGCATTCATCCACTTGCACATTTACACAAAAGTTTTTATTCTATATGGGTAACATTGTTCAACTCTTGTAATTTACATTTTCATTTACTTTTTACTTTTGGTTCTCTTGCCGGTACTCAAGAGTGTATTGAGTTGCTCTTGCTTGGACTCAAGAGTGGGTTACACTTGACCCGGAACTAAGATGTTGTAAAGGCTTGTTTCTTGCATGGTAAAAGAAATAACTAATGAAAATCTCTTAAGGGGTATTGAGAGGAGTAGATGTAGACTTGATTAGAAGTCGAACTATTATAAAAATCTTCGTGTCTTGACTTTTGATTTCATACATTAATTTCACATTTTGTCTAAATTAGAATAAATCAAAAAATTGTCAAGTACTCTCAAGAAAAACCTATTCACCCCCCTCTAGGTGTTTCTAACAACTCTACTATAACTTTTACTTTCTCTAGGTCCACTTCGATCCCTTTCTCAAACACCACGTGTCCTAAAAATCCAACTTGCTTGAGCCAAAATTTGCATTTGTTGAATTTGGCATAAAACTGTTGTTCCTTTAATCTCTGTAACACCATTCTTAGATGTTTTGCATGTTCTTCTTCTGACTTCGAGTAAATCAATATGTAATCAATGAAAACGATTACCCACTTATCGAGGACTTTATGAAATACAAGATTCATTAAATCCATAAAAGCAGTTGGTGGATTGGTTAGCCCAAACGACATCACTAAGAATTCACAATGACCATATCGGGTTCTAAAGATTGTCTTTGGTATATGACTACCCTTTATCTTGAGTTGGTAATAACCCAATCTGAGATCAATATTTGAAAACACCCTAGCACCTTACAGTTGATCAAAGAGATCATCAATGCGTGGCAATGGTGTCACACCCCGTTCACACAGAACCGGACCGGTGACCGGGTTAACTCCGATTAACCCAAACCTACCAGGATCATCTGATACAGTATCCAACCACAGCACACACACAACTAAGATAATAGTCAACAGTTCAGCGGAAGACCTAATTTACCTGTAAATACCCCCAATATACTTGATACCCAAATTGTAGTACATAGATAATTTACATGTGGACCCGCAGCATGATATTTACACAAAAGAATAACAATTCACATATCAAGTAGACAAAAGGGGTCATCAAAAGAATAAAAAAGTAACCCTGTATGAAGTCACTATTGTGGTCCCACAGCACAGCCCTTGCACGTGCAATATGTGCCGAGCTCATATTCCTCGGGGACCCACTAATCCTCTTCGGGGAATTCAACTGTGGGGCCCGACCCTTGATCTTCAGGCTGGTGACCTACAAAATCTTCTAAAAGAGGTGTGTACGTGGGATGAGCTCACTAGCTCAGTAAGTGAAAAGAAGGACCACACAACAATCACAACCATATGCACTATATGTTATGCAATTCATTTTTAAGCACATCCACCTAAACAACATTACTAAGTCTTTGGTTTAGTGCTACTACAGCCACAGTGCGCGTATATTCCGAGTACGAGCCAAACTCCATCCCGTGATACACTTATAGGGCTGTCGAAGAAGGCCCATTGTGAGTACTCAAAAAAGTAAAGCATGCCGACTATCGGCTCTCAACATAAAAGTAAATGATAGAAAATAAAGGTGCTAACTCCAGCAATTTAAAAGCAGTACGATTGGCCCTCTTAAATATACCACTGGGGTTACCGACTGTCCTAATGACTAGCCGGGCGTATGTCTAACCGCCACAGTGACCCAACAACCGCGACCACTTCTTCCCCCCAAATGGTAACCCAACACCTCAACCCCTGTTGGGAAGGGTTATAGCACGGGAAGATGATAATCCTAAACCGCATGCTCCTATATGATATAGTACGATTGCATAGTGCCACTGCTGCCCCATTCCACGGGCCACCAATGCACTTGTTTCCAAGCCGACTACGGCATATAGTCTATCAATGCATCATGCACAATGATGTCAACATTCATCACATAAGCACATCATCATTTAACATTGAGAAAATAAACACAACACACATGTCATAATAATATGAGGATGGCTAAGCTACATATATAATTTGCATGATGACATAGCTAGTCTAGATACAATTTAATGAATGCCAAACAAGCCTTAAAATAAGGCCAAACGTCCTCTTCCCACTTACCTTTTGTGTACAAAGACTCACGCCTGCACGGTGAGATCCGATGCGAGAAGTGTAAGTTTTGGTGAACCTAGCATAAATGAATGAGGTTAGCATTTCATGACTTTGGGGCCAAAACTAACAAGATTTGATAACAAAATCATGTTTAGAATCCTAAAAGAAGGTAGCACGTCCGTTTTGGGTCCATTTGGACGTAAAAATCATGTTGGGAGCCTCTCGGGTGGGCCTGACAGTCCACCTGTCACAGCCCACCGGTTTTCATAGGTGGGCGGGTCAGCCCACCTGCCCTGACCCACCGGTGGAGGTTGAAGGTCGGCTAGGATCGGCGGGCAGGTTGGCCCCCAGGTCGGCCCACCGGTAGGGGCCCATCATGGCTCCGAGGGCTCGCCTCTCGTGGTGCCTCAAGCAGCCGCTTGGCCCACCGGTCTCAAATTTCACCGAGAGTGCAAAACTGCCATTTTCCCCTAAATTTCCCCCAACCTTTGGGAATCAAATGGGGCTTTTCTAATCCCATTTTCCACACATTCAAGGTCTCATAAGGTGATTCTAACCTAGATCTAGGTTAGATTTAAGGAATGGAAAGCCATCTTACCTTCTTTGCTCAAGAACTTCTTCAAAACCCCAAAATCACTTCAAATCACCAATGCTTCTCTAACCTTGTAAACACTTCTTCAAATCCTTCAAAATCAACATATAGACCATCTATTAAACCTTAGATTCATCATCTCAAGGGAGATTTACAAGACCTTAAGGAACTCTACTCAAATCAAGGGTTTTACTCGGGTATGGTGAAAGTTTAAGGACCATAGCCTTTGCTCACCTCTAAACGTAGATCTCGTGTTGGAAATCACTCTTCCGGCGTTGGAATGGGAGGATCAAACCTTGGCACCGCTTAAATCCATTTCTTCTTCCTCTTCCTTCCCCTTTCTTCTTCGTTCTCTTTTCTCTCTCCTCTTAAATCTTCCCACCCAATTTTCAGTGTAATAAATGAAATATAGAAAAACACAAATAATGCTATTTATATTTTCTTAAAACCATTAGTAGCACATGGGTGGATCACTCAGGTGGGCGGATGTGCCCACCTGTGACCGCCCACCTGAGGGCAAAAGTGGCCAACAAGTAGGATTTTGATGGAATTCGACTCTCGACATGACTCTCACTCTCGGCACAAGGTATATTATACGTATGTGCTTTAGGATATGGCTACATACCTGCTTTATCAGTACATGGCCTTATGATATGTGCGTGTACATGGTTTGGGTACACCCGTCTCCTCTGGCACTAACTCGGACTTGTCTGGCCAACCGGTGTTCAAAGTCGCTCTTGCCATCATGGTCCATAAGGAACCCACCTTAACCCTCTCCAGTTCGGTCATGCATAGTTAAACCGGGTCAACCGTGTAATTAGATCGGGTTTAAAAGTAGAGTATCACATTTACCCCCCCTTTCTGAAAATTTCATCCTCAAAATTGGCTTACCTGGTTGTTCGAAAAGATGAGGGTACTTGGCTTGGATTTCATCCTCTTTCTCCCAAGATGCTTCTTCAAGTGAATGATTAGCCCATCGCACCTTTACAAAGGAAATGGAACGGTTGCGAAGGGTTTTCACCTTTCGATCCAGGATTTCAGCTGGCTGCTCTGTATAGGTCATATCAACTTCTAGATATTCTGGTTCCATGGGTAATCATGAGATGGATTATGAACGTATTGCTTCAGTATGGATACATGAAATACGTTATGAACATTCCTGAGTGAAGGTGGCAGAGCAAGCATGTAGGCTACTTAGCTGACCCGAGCTAAGATCTCAAATGGGCTAATGTATCTCAGGCTCAACTTACCCTTTCTATGGAATCTTTGCAACCCTTTAGTAGGAGAGATCTTGAGAAACACCTTTTCTCCTGCCTGAAACTCAATGTATTTCCTGCGGTTGTCTGCATAGATCTTTTGACGTGACTGAGCTGCTTTAATCCTTTCCCGAATAACATCGACTTTGTCACAAGTCATCTCAGATCATTTCAGGTCCTAACATTCGGCATTTGCCTACCTCATTCCAATACAGAGGAGTTTGCACTTCCTGCCATATAATGCCTCATACGGAGCCATCCCAATTGTAGCTTGGTAACTGTTGTTATAGGTAAACTCCATAAGGGGTATATATTCTTTCCAACTACCACACATTTCCATTGCACATGCCCTGAGCATGTCTTTTAATATCTGTATGGTTCGCTCCAACTGACCATCAGTCTGTGGGTGGAAGGCAGTACTTAAATTCAATTGTGATCCCAAGGCATGCTGGAAGCTTTTTCAAAATTTGAAAGTGAACCTTGGGTCCCTATCTGACACAATGCTCACTGGCAATCCATGCAAACGCACTATGTTATCCATATAAAGTTGTGCTAACTTGGCCATAGGGAACTTGGTCTTGATGGGAATGAAGTGAGCAGTCTTAGTAAGCAAGTCAACTATCACCCATATCGCATCCATCCCCTTAGGTGTGCATGGTAGTCCGGTGACAAAGTCCATTGTAATCCTATCCCACTTCCAGTCTGGTATTGGGAGTGGTTGAAGAGTACCATAAGGTCGATGCCTCTCAACTTTTACTTTTTGGCATGTAAGACAAGTCGCCACATATAGGACTATTGTGATTTTCATGCTTGGCCACCAGTAATTTTGCTTGAGGTCTTTATACATCTTTGTACTTCCTGGGTGGAGTGAGTACTCGGAGCTATGTGCTTCTCGCACTTTCTTGTCTTGTATATCCAAATCATCGGGTACACATAATCTGCCTCGAAACATCAATGCCCCATCACTGGCTAAAACAAAATCAGGGTCGTTCATTGTTTGATCTTGAACCTTAACTCTGATCCGCTGCAATTCTGGATCCAAAGGTTGTTTCATTATCACCTCTTGCCTAATAGTCGGATGCACCTGTAGAGCCACCAGGGACACAGTCAACCATTTAAGGTTTTCTAGTTGATGGTCAAGCTCCAAGGTTGCTCTTTCATATAAGAGGGTTTCATCCATTAGCGTCGCCTCTTGTATGAGTGGTGGGCTGACTGCTATGCATGAGAGTGACACAGTCTATGCCTTCGGACTCAACGTATCGGCCACAACATTAGCCTTGCCAGGATGATACTGGATGTCACAGTCATAATCCTTCATGAGTTCGAGCCATCTCCTCTGCCTCATGTTCAAATCTCATTAGGTGAAAAAGTACTTAAGGCTCTTGTGGTCACTGTATATCTCGCACTTCTCCCCATACAGATAATGTCGCCAAATCTTTAGGACAAAAATGACTGCGGCTAGTTCCAAGTCATGAGTGGGGTAGTTCTTCTCATATTCCTTTAGTTGTCGGGAAGCATATGTTATCACCTTTCCGCGTTGCATGAGAACACAACCCAACCCAACTTTGGAAGCATCAGTGTAGACCGTCATTCCACTTGTGCCTTCAGGGATGGTCAACACAGGGGCGACACCAACCTCTTCTTCAATTCCTGAAAACTCTTCTCACATTCCTCTACCCATTCAAATTTCACACCCTTTCTGGTTAACTTCGACATTGGCG
Organism: Macadamia tetraphylla; assembly: GCA_022985045.1. NCBI lineage: Eukaryota > Viridiplantae > Streptophyta > Magnoliopsida > Proteales > Proteaceae > Macadamia > Macadamia tetraphylla. The sequence goes on along the minus strand of CM040968.1, from coordinate 21,538,054 downwards.
CCGAGACCCGAGCAAAATTCTCAATGAAGCACTGATAGTATCTAGCCAAACCTAAGAAATTTCTAATTTCAGTAACATTCTTAGGGCTTTCCCACTCTACTACTGCTTTCACCTTGTCAGGATCCACCTCGATTCCGGCCTTAGACACTACGTGTCCTAGGAATCCAATTTATTCGAACCAAAATTCACATTTACTATATTTGACAGACAATTGTTGTTCTCTCAACCTCTGTAACACCATTCTCAAGTGTTGAGTGTGCTCTTCTTCTATCTTAGAGTAGATCAAGATGTCGTCAATAAAAATAATTACCCATTTATCGAGGACATCGTGAAACACTCGATTCATTAAATCCATGAATGTTGTTAGTGCATTGGTTAACCCAAAAGATAACACTAGGAACTCATAGTGACCATACCGAGTCCTGAATGCTGTCTTGGGTATGTCGTCGCTCTTTATCTTGAGCTGATAATAGCCTGATCTAAGGTCTATTTTTGAAAATACCCTTGCACCCTGCAGTTGGTCAAACAAATCATCAATGCGTGGCAATGGATACCGGTTCTTAATGGTTAGCTTATTCAATTCCCGGTAATCAATACATATACGCAAGCTGCCATCCTTCTTCTTGACAAACAATACTGGGGCACCCCAAGGTGAAACACTTGGGCGAATAAACCCCTTCTCCAATAATTCTTGCAACTGCATCTGTAACTCCTTCAATTCGGTTGGTGCCATCCTGTATGGAGCTTTAGACACTGGAGTTACTCTAGGAATCAAGTCTATGGCAAACTCCAACTCTCTATCAGGCGGTAAATGCATCAGATCCTCTGGAAAGACGTCGGGGAATTCTTTAACCACCTTTACCTCTTCTAGATACTAACAATCATCCCATGATCTAGTGTCCTGGGTGATATACCAAGTTTCTCAGCAAATCTCCTAGATATGAACGAATGTGTAGCTCCTGAATCAAATAAGACATAGGTTGGTATGCCTCATATAGGTGGCACCTAGTATAACAATGCATATAAGTACAACAGTCAATATTTAACATAAGAATTCTTAAATTTAAAATGTACTCCACTAATCTTCCAGGCCGGCCTAACATTCCTTCACCGTAAATTAAGAGCATACAACATCATCCCTTTAGCGGGTCGTTGATTCCGAGTTAAGATGGAGTCGAATCAACCTAAGAGGGTTCGATTAGGAGGCAACTAGTCTAACCACATTCTTTAGCAAAAGTGCCTAAGGAATGGTCTTAAAGCAATGAGCAACTGTGGCGCTCACCGATAGGGCCCCTCTGCTTGATCCTCAGTTAAGGGAGGTCGGCGCCGAGGCTGATGAGGGTACTCGACAGTTTTGGGGCATAAAGATGTAGAGCGTCAACCACTAGCTGGTCAGGATGGGTAGCAAGATGGCCTATAGGGTGCCTTCATGTGGCCTGAACTATACGACCCATGATACACCTTGGAGGAGTTACCCATGTTCGAAATGGGTTCGCTCTCCACAATCCGGTCATGAGGGTAGCCTCCTTTCGCTTATCTTCCAGGTCTTGCCTCCGATAACCTGCATAGTCCTGTTTAAATCTAAGACCTCACAATCCTAATGGATGCCTTTAGGCCCTTCGTAAATCTTCCATGGTTCTTGCCTCCATATGCCTAGGGCAAATGACAAGACCTCAAGACCTAATGATCACCCTCAAGGATAGTCTTACTCCCTTGAGTAAAGGCCATAAATTCGCTCCTATGGTCTCTGAAACTACGTGGGTAATGATTGGCCAAGAACAACTCCTTGAACTGTTCCCAGTTGGGTTCCGGATGTGTGGCCAACAATATGGGCTTAGAGGCTTGCCACCAAGAGTTGGCCTCCTTTTTGAGTTGCAATCCCACACAAATAAGTTTCTGTGCCTCGGTGCACTCAATCACCTCAAATATTTTCTCCAGCTCTATGATCCATTGGTCTGGTTCCAGAGGATCACTTCCCACCTTAGAGAATACAGGTGGCAGGTTCCTCTTGAATGACTCCACTACCCTAGACGTATTATTCGTCGGCGGGTAATTGGGAGCGTATACCGAATAGTAAGGGTATGGAGGGGGCACCACATACGGAGGAACGCTAAATGGTAGAATTGGAGGTGTACCTCCCACTTGTGGCCCGCACTGCACCCTCAAAGTGGTCCGTGGAGTAAGTATCTCGGGAGGTTGACCTATTTGAGAAAGGTCCAATTGTTGCTGTATAGCAGCCATAAATGCTTGCTGTTGCTGAAGCATTTGTTGCTGGAAAGCCTGATGTGACTGCTGGACTATGGTAGCAACATCCCCTGGAGTAATGACTGATGGAGGGTCCGGAAGTGTAGTCACAGGTGGGTCCCCTTGTGCCACACCTTGACCAAAAGTCTCTGGAGGTTGTGGAAGTGGGGTTTGCCCCACAGAGCGGGACCTCCTGGGATTCGGTGGTCGATCGACCGGACGAGGACCACGTGAGGTACCTTATGCATTGCTACCGGATCTAGTACGTACCATCGTATCCTTGCACCTGGAACATACCATACACCACATTGGTTAAGCCCCTTAGAATTTATATCGGCACATAATCATATGCCAATGCACAGGGTATTATAGTGTATGATGTTTTGCAACTAGCCATAACTTAATCCCAAAAATACAGTGCTAGTGCTTCAAAAAGTAGTACGATGGTCCCACTCAACAATATGGTGCTAGCCACACCCTTTTTTTTTTCTCAAGTTTTCTCCCAACCGGCGGGCAGCTCGGGTCGGCCCACCGGTCCAACCTGAGGCGAAACATGAATAGGGCTTTTAAGCCCTGTTTCATATGTTTTCCCCTATTTCTTTCTCCCTCTCTCTCTCAGACGATTTTTGAGAGCTCCTTCACGCTTCCACTCGCGATCTCACTCATCGATCTTACGGATTTTTGGGAAGATTCAACTCCTCTATTCTCAAGTAAGCTTCTTCCCCATTTTCTCCTTAGAACGTGTACTTTGGAGGTAGAATCCATGTGTAGTCCTCAATCTCGATTCTTTTCCGTGTTTCTTTTCATAGAACCATGATTTCATGAGAATGTGATGTTTTCTTTGTGATTTATTTCTAGTTTTAGGCTTTACTTCTCAATTTATGAGAGAAAACCCAACCGTGCCCTAAATTTTCTCTCATTTGGGGCTTTCTTCCATCTCCACCTTTTCTCCCCAACTAACAACTCAAATGCAATTCCTTATGTTTGATTTGTACTTGAAATGCTGTAGAGATCATGGAAAGTCATGTATGCTTGAAATCCCATCTCTTCCCATGAAAATCCATCTCTTTGTGTTGGGTTTCTTTGATTCTCTTTCCATCCCTTCATACTTGTGGATTCCTTTCACCTCAATATCATAATAGCAGATGTTTTTGCATATTCTAGATTGTAGAATGATGGCATTTCATCCATGAACATGTAAGCTTCAAGCTTTACTCTATTGTGAGACTTTTCATTTTTTTTTTCTTAGATTGAACTTGCACATTAAGAATTAGGGTTTCACCATTCCTTACTTGCCATGCTTTATATGCCTTTTGTCACATTTCTATTTTGCCATGATTTCTGTTTTGTCACTTACCATGCACTTCATCCATAGACTTTCTATCATTCCTCGCTTGTCACATTTTGTCACATTTCTGATTTGCGAGAATTGGGTTTTGGGGCTTCCTCTTATTGCTCACCCATCTATTTATTTCCTTTGTTATTCCTCTTCCTTACTCATCATTCTTTCTCCTCTTTTCTTGCCAGGATGTCTTCTCGCAAGGGCAAAGAACCCGCATCCTCTTCCACTCGGCGTAAGACCACCGCTTCCAAACGGAAGAGTGCAGGGACTAGTTCCCCAGCCCCTCGCACAAGGCGACCCAGAGCTGCCCCTATTGATCCTTCCGACTATGATGAGGGACTCTTCCATTATTCAGAGGTAGCAACCAATTGGCAGGCCTTCCTGAAGAGGTATGTGATGATGGAGAAGACCGTGGTGGTCGGCGACTTCCACAAGGTTCAGCTTCAGGAGAGATTCGTCGCACTGAGTTAGCAGTCTATCCTCAACATAGACCGTCCGTGCTATGAGCAGCTGGTTCGTAGATTCTATTGTAACTTGGAGGTCTCTTACCAGTATGGAGAGTATTCGATAACTAGTATGGTGAAGGGGGTGGACATCTAGTTGACTGTGGACACCCTGGCTAGCATTTTGGACATCTCTTCAGTTGGGCAGCATTTCTACAGTCCTCCCAGGAGTAAGCTCGTAGGCCCATCCTTGAGTTTGGAGACACAGGACCTTATCTATGAGACCATCTGCGGCAGCAGGGAGCGTTCGGATTCTGAGATGTCATTTTACCCAGAGGTTAGTGTGTTTGCCCGTTTGGTCCAGTTCAACTTGCTCCCCAAAGGAGGTCACCGAAACCAGGTAGGCTTCATGGTAGCCTACTTAGCCTTCTGTATTTATAAGGCCTTAAAGGGAGGTGACGAGCACTTATGCTTGCCTTACGTCATCCTCAAGACCATGGAGCACCATACCTCTCACCTTGAGGATGGAGGGTTTCCATATGGCAAGATCCTCACCAGGATCTTTGAGTTCTTTGGGGTGGATCTGAGTGGTGAGGAGGGGAAGACTCCAGCAGATAAGTTTGACAGGGGGAATCTATTGAGGATAAGTCTCCACACTCTCAGGGATGTACCTCAGAGAGCAGGGGCTCAGAGAGGCAGGGATAGGAGGGCTGCCCATAGGGAGGATGTTCCATGGAGGAGGAGACTAGTGAGGAGGATGAGGACTATGTTCCTCAGTGTGAGGAGGAGGGTTTTGTGGACGAGGATATCCTCGAGGAGGAGCCTCTTGAGTCGAAGGGTGCTGATCCTGGCTTCACGAGGGCTGCGGGTCCACATCATAGAGCCCCACCACCTGAGAGTGGTACATTTGATTTTGAGGGCATGATGACTGCCATAAGGGCCTTGAAGGAAGGGCAAGATCAGCTGCTAAGAAGACTAGATGAGAGTGCTTCCAGAGAGGAAAACATCCTAGAGAGGCAGGCTACCTTAGAGAGTTCCTTCCTCAGATTAGGCGAGGACTTGGATACAACAACCAATGCCATTTCAGTGGATTTTTCCTAACTTTGGAGGGATGTACAGCTGGTGAACTCGAGGTTTGACAACTATGACCGTCGAATCAACGTTAGCTCGAGACCTAGGAGGGACGGAGTGATAGTATTGGACGATGACGATGATCTCTGAGGACCTAGCTCACCCGTCTACATCAGCTTCTCACTTGTTTCCATGTTATTGATTATATATTTCTTTGTTTTCTCATTCCTTTGTACTTTTTCTGTAACTGGACTTACTTGTGGGGTGGTATCTTTTGTTGGTGGCTTGTGCTAGTTGTGGTGTCATTTGTTATTTATGTTTGTTGCTATATATATATGTTGTTTATCAGGTATTTGTGTGTGAAAATTTTTGGAATATTGTTTTAGCGCCGTTATGCTGTCGAAATTTCGTTAAATCCGTACTCGATGGGTTATAACATCAAATGACTAATCTTTTATTTATTCTAAGTAGTTTTCTCTCATGTACGCCATGCATGCAATAACTAAATGCAATCATTTTCTTTTTTGGCTTTTAACTCTTTAAAGCTTTTTTTTTTCATTTACCTAATCCCATTTTTTATTATAGATTCTATGGGGTCTATATGGTATGTTGTGAGTGAATAGAGCATCATGCTCTGATACCACCGTTGTCACACCCCGTTCACATAGAACCGGACCGGTGACCGGGTTAACTCCGGTTAACCCAAACCTGCCAGGATCATCTGATACAGTATCCAACCACAGCACACACACAACTAAGATAATAGTCAACAGTTCAGTGGAAGACCAAATTTACCTATAAATACCCCCAATATACTTGATACCCAAATTATAGTACATAAACAATTTACATGTGGACCCGCAGGCATGATATTTACACAAAAGAATAACAATTCACATATCAAGTACATAAAAGGGGTCATCAAAAGAATAAAAAAGTAACCCTGTATGAAGTCATTACTGTGGTCCCACAGTACAACCCTCGCACGTGCAATCTGTGCCGTGCTCATATTCTTCGGGGACCCACCAATCCTCTTCGGAGAATTCAACTGTGGGGCCTTCAGCTGGTGACCTGCAAAATCATCTAAAAGAGGTGTACATGTGGGATGAGCTCACTAGCTCAGTAATTAAAAATAAGGACCACACAACAGTCCACACAACAATCACAACCATATGCACTATATGTTATGCAATTCATTTTTAAGCACATCCACCTAAACAACATTACTAAGTCTTTGGTTTAGTGCTACTACAGCCATAGTGCGTGTATACTCCGGGTACGAGCTGTGAACTCCATCCCGCGATACGCCCATAGGGCTATCGGAAAAGGCCCACCGTGAGTACTCGAAAAAGTAAAGCATGCCGACTACCGGCTCTCAACATAAAAGTAAATGACAGAAAATAAAGGTGTTAACTCCAGTAATTTAAAAGCAGTATGATTGGCCCTCTTGAATATACCACCGGGGTTGTCGACTATCCTAATGACCAGTAGGGCATATGTCTAATCGCCACAGTGACCCGACAGCTGTGACCACTGCTTCCCCCCAAATGGAAACCCAATACCTCAACCCCTGTTGGGAAGATGATAATCCTAAACCGTATGCTCCTATATGACATAGTACGATTGCATATATTGCCACCACGTCCCATTCCATGGGCCACCAATGCACTCATTTCCAAGCCGACTACGGAATCTAGTCTATCAATGCATCATGCATAATGATATCAACGTTCATCACATGAGCACATCATCATTTAACATTGAGAAAATAAACACAACACACTTGTCATAATAATATGAGGATGGCTAAGCTACATATAATTTGCATGATGACATGGTTAGTCTAGATGCAATTTAATGAATGCCAAACAAGCCTTAAAATAAGGCCAAACGTCCTCTCCCTACTTATTTTTGTGTACAAAGACACACGCCCGGTACAGGTGAGATCCGGTGCGAGAAGCGTAAGTTTTGGTGAACCTAGCATAAGTGAATGGGGTTAGCATTTCACCACTTTGGGGTCAAAATTAACAAGATTTGATGACAAAATCATGTTTAGAATCCTAAAAGAAGGTCGCACGTCCATTTTTGGTCCATTCGGACGTAAAAATCACGTTAGGAGCCTCTTGGTGGGGCGGACACCCACTTGTCACAGCCCACCGGTCTTCACAGTGGGTGGGTCAGCCCACGGCCTGACCCATGGTCATGACCGGCGGGCTGGTCGGCCCGTCGGTAGGGGCACACCGGTGGAGGCCGAAGGTCGGCTAGGATCGGCGGGCAGGTTGGCCCACCTGTCGGCCCACCAGTCTGGGCCCACCCGTCTTGACCGACGGGTAGGTTGGCCCACTGATCGGCCCATCGATAGGGGCCCACCGATTGGCCCCGAGGGCCTGCCCTCTTAGGCGGTCCCTCAGCAGCCATTTGGCCCAGGTCTCACTCACCGAGAGTGCAAAACTGCCATTTTCCCCGAAACTTCCCCCAACCTTTGGGGAATCAAATGGGGCTTTTCTAATCCCATTTTCCACACATTCAAGGTCTCATAAGGTGATTCTAACCTGGATCTTGGTTAGATTTAAGGAATGGAAAGCCATTTTACCTTCTTTGCTCAAGAACTCCTTCAAAACCCCAAAATCACTTCAAATCACCAATGCTTCTCCAACCTTGTAAACACTTCTTCAAATCCTTCAAAATCAACATATAGACCATCTATTAAACCTTAGATTCATCATCTCAAGGGGGATTTACAAGACCTCAAGGAACTCTACTCAAATCAAGGGTTTTACTCGGGTATGGTGAAAGTTTAAGGAACATAGCCTTTGCTCACCTCTAAACGTAGATCTCGTGTTGGAGATCACTCTTTCGGCGTCGGAATGGGAGGATCAAACCTTGGCGCCACTTAAATCCCTTTCTTCTTCGTCTTCCTTCCCCTTTCTTCTTCGTTCTCTTTTCTCTCTCCTCTTAAATCTTCCCACCCACTTTTCAGTGTAATAAATGAAATATAGAAAAACACAAATAATGCTATTTATATTTTCTTAAAACCATTAGTAGCACATGGGTGGGTCACTTAGTGGGAGATGCCCACTGTGACGCCCACCGAGGGCGAAAAGTGGCCAACAAGTGGGATTTTGATGGAATTCGACTCTCAGCATGACTCTCACTCTCGGCACAAGGTATATTATATGTATGCACTTTAGGATACGGTTACATACCTGCTTTATCCGTATATGGCCTTGTGATATGTGCATGTACACGGCTTGGGTACACCTGTCTCCTCTGGCACTGACTCGGACTTGTTTGGCCAACCGGTGTTCAAAGTCACCCTTGCCATCATGGTCCATAAGGAACCTACCTTAACCCTCTCCGGTTCGGGTCCTGCATAGTTAAACTGGGTCAACCGTGTAATTAGACCGGGTTTAAAAGTAGGGTATCACAAATGGATACCAGTTCTTAATGGTCAACTTGTTCAGTTCTCGATAATCGATGCACATACACAGACTACCATCATTCTTCTTGACAAATAAGACTAGTGCACCCCATGGTGAGACACTTGGGCGTATAAACCCCTTTTTCAACAAATCTTACAATTTGTGTCTGTAGCACTTTTAATTCAGTTGGTGCCATTCTATATAGAGCTTTAGACACTAGGGCAACTCCAGGAATTAGGTTAATAGCAAACTCCAGCTCTCTGTCAGGAGGAAACAGAGTTAGATCTTCTAGAAAAACATCAGGGAATTCCTTGACTACCTCTAATTCCTCCAGTGGCGTAGCCTTCGCATCCACATCTAGTACTGATGCAAGGTGTCCTTGACATCCGTCTTCTAGAAATTTCATCGCCTGCAATACAGAGATGATAGTCTTTTTAGGTCACCTTGACCTTTTAGCTTGATATACAAGCTCTTCTCCTTTATCATCCAACACTTTAACTTGTTTCTTGGCTCATATCACATTTGCTCGATGAGCCGACAACCAATCCATACCCAGAATGACATCAACATTCTGCATGTTGAATTTGATAAGCTAGGCGTCCAGTTTCTTCTCATTAATCTCAACTGAACACAGCCCATAGACCTCTTTCAACTATTCCACTGTGTCTGTAGGTGTGCTAACCCCTAGCTTGCATTCTAAGATCTTAGTTGGCACATCAAGCTTTCTAGCAAATCGTTTAGACACAAATGAATGCGAAGCTCCAGAATCGAATAAGACATATGCAGGTATACCTGATATAGATAAGACACCTAGCATTACATTGCAAATAAGTATAACAGGTGACTCAATTTTTTACCACAAGTTTGTTAATTAGAGTGTACTTGCAACTACTTATGTGCTGGCTTTAGCCTCTTCATCTGTTAGGGCATACAACCTAACCTGAGGTTGGTTTCCCTAAGTCAATGCAGGTCTATGAACAGGGGGTCGATTAGATGGGGCCGCTGTTGGGTACTGGCAATCCTTGGTGAAGTGCCCATATGAATGACAATTAAAGCATCAGTTTAGCGGTGCTTGAACTGGGGTAGGATCTCTCTGTATTATTCCTAGTGCAATTGATGGACGAGGGGGTCTCGAAGCCATAGGCACCACACTAGTGTTCGGGGTAAAAAGATGTAGTGCCTGGCCCACTAGCGAGTTGAAAAGGATAACCAAAGGGCCTGTAGGGCTTTCTATAGGTGGGACCATAGGAGTATGATCCACGAGAGCTCTTACTCGGGCCACCCGATTTAGCATATGCATTTGCCCTCTTCCACACTCTCGGTGTAAGAGATGTCTCTCCCTTCTACCTATCTTCCAGTGTCTTAGCCTTTTGCACAATTTGTGCATATTCAGTTAAGTCCAACACCTCCAGTACTGTACCAATGGATGTCTTCAACCCCGTCAAAAATTTATGGGTTTCTTCCTCAGTTGTCCTCATATGGCGAGGAGCAAAATAGAACAAGCTTTCAAATTGATGCCATAAACTCCTCCTCTTTGCGGTCTCTAAAGCTCTTTCAATAATAATTCGACAAGAACAGTTCCTTGAATTGTTCCCAAGTAGGCTCTGGGTGAGTTGCCATCAATATAGGCTTGGAAGCTTTCTACCAAGAATCAACTTCGTTTCTAAGTTGTAACACAACAAATATAAGCTTCTGTGCCTCTGTGCACTCCACTATGTCAAATACTTTATCTAACTATTGGATCCACCTATTTAGCTTCAATGGGTCATTACTCACCTTGGTGAAGATGGGTGGCATATACTTCTTAAAAGATTTCACCACCTTTACCGAAGTAGTGGCTGGTGGATGATGAGGTGGATAGTATGGATAGGGTGGAGTCATTATAAATTGCGGAGTGTCGTATGGTGGAACTGAAGGGGTACCTCCTGGTTGATCTTGAGGTACAACCCTAGGTGCTGTTTCTCCAGACTGTTCTCCCATACTTGGCCTCACTGGAGGGTCTTGTGGAGTAACCACCCTAGGTGGCTAGCCCTATAGAGTAGGGTTCAAATATTTTGTATAGCAGCCATGAATCTTTGTTGCTACTGAAGCAACTGCTACTGGAAAGCCCCTTGCGATTATTGTATAAGGGTCGCCACATCACTAGGAGTGATGACATATGGGGGACTCGGAATTCTGTCCATAGGTGGGTCACCTAGAACATGTTTTGGATCATGATCCACTTGTGGTGGTGGATGTGAGGGTTGCCCCATGGGTCGAGGACCACGAAAGATGGGTGGTCGACCATGAGAGGAACCACGGGTATGACCACTAGATCTGGTGCACACCATGGTGTTCTATACTTGGATTATTCCAAAATGTAAGCATTGATTGAGTGCCACAACATTTCCATATATATACTCATAATCAATGCATTTTATATTATAGGCCACACTGATACACCATACCACATATCCAAACATGCCCCCACTAATTATTAATACATAGTTTGGTCTTGCAACGATGATTAACTATGTGGCAGAACACCCCTATCAGTATCTAATTGGGGCTTAGAAGGCACAGAACACTAAGAATCATCAACACAGGCCAATTGGGACCTTAACACTCAGACCGACGGGTAAGATCGACGAGCAAAATTAGGCTGGGGCCCGCCAATCGACGGCCCGTCGGTCTCGTCCGAGACCACCTTAAAAGGGAATTTTTAAAACCCTTTTTCCCACTTCTTCTTTTTCTTCTTCTTCTTTCCTATTTCGACTAGGTTGATTTGAGGGTCTCATCCCCCGCTTCAACTCACGATTTCACTCACAAATCGGCATTTCAACTCTGATTCATCTTCTCAACTCTATAAGTAAGTTCTCCTTCTCCCTTTTCCCTTTGAGAATGATTGCTTTTCGGTATTCTTTGTTATAGATCTCAATATTTCATTCTATACTCCATTTCTTCCATGGAAAATTTGTTTTCTTGGCAATGTAATGATCCATTTACACTTTTCATGGTTCGTTGGTCTTGATTGACTGATTATAGAGAGAAAATCTCAATTTTTTGTCCTAAATTCTCTGTTTTAGGGTTTTATCCTCATTTTTCCTTCTCTACATCAAATTGACAGTACAAATGCTATTTTCCACTCTCAATGTACACACACAATAGTATAGTAGTCATTTCCATTTGTGTGTGTCTATGTTTCTACCTTTTAATAGACAATCACCCCGCCCCTTTATGGTCATAATCCTTTGGAAATTTAGGGGTTTTTCTCCATTTTCTTTACTTTTCCTTTATGAATAGAAATTATCACTATGTCCATCCTCTATCAATGACTCACAAGGTAGTTTGAACAATTCCTTTGTAGGGATACATCAATTTTCCCTTATGATTGTCTCAACTTTCTCATACACAACTCTGTTGTCTCCAATAAAAGGTTTAGGGATTTCCATTCCTTTTTTTTTTTTTCAATTGTAACCATTTATCATCATCAAGCTCCTTGTTTCCTATTCAATTGCATTTGGGTATTATGTTGATTTTCACAGTCAACCATGTTTTTATCATATATTTTCATTCCTTCCAAGTTCATTTCGCTAATTTCATTGCATTTTGGTATCTATCCATGCATTTAGAGGTCCTCTCATTTCCATCATTGTTCATAGGGTTCATCTTACCCCCTTCTAAAATTCTACTAATCATATTCCTTTCATATTCCCTGTCCATTTCACTTACCCATCTACTTTGTGTTTTCAGGATGTCTTCCAGAAAAGGTAAGGAGACTGCCTCCTCCTCCAAAAGGAGGAACACTACTACCTCTAGTGGTGGAATGCTACTCCTGGCTCTTCTTCATTATGGGCCCGGCTCATACGTAACCCCTCCTTTGATGCCTACAAACTATGACAAAAGCTTATTTCATAGTATGGAGGTAGCTATTGTCTAGTCCATATTTTCTGAGCGCCAATCATGATGTAAAAGACAGTGGTGACTGCAGACTTTGTGGATTATCAAATGTTGGAGAGATTCACAGCCTTGGGTTGGGAACCCATGCTCTACCACGATAATCCATGCTACGAGAACCACGTCGATACTTCTACTGTAACCTAGAGGCAGAACTGTAATACCCTACTTCTTAAACCCGGTCTGATTACACGATTGACCCGGTTTAACTATGCAGGACCCGAATCGATGAGAGTTAGAGCAGGCTCCTTATGGACTATGATGGCAACGGTGACCTTAAACATTGGCTGGCCCGACAAGTCCGAGCCAGTGCCAGAAGAGACGGGGGTACCCAAGCCGTGCACATGCACCTACCATAAGGCCATGTATGGATAAAGCAGGTATTGTAGCCATATATTAAGGTATATACATATATTACATCGTATGCCAGGGGTGGGGTTCGCGCCGAGGCCCGAACTCTGTCAAAATTCCAAGTTTGGCCTCAGTGGGGGCATGGCGTGGCGCACCCACCCACCTGAGTGACCCATCCATGTGAACTATTTAGTTATTTAAGAAGTATATATATAGCATTTATGATTTTCTTTTATTTTCATTTATGACACTCGTACGTTGGTGAGGATAATAAAGAGGAGAGAGAAAAGAAAGGGGAGAAGAAGGGAAGAGAAGGTAGAGGAAGAAGAGAAGGATTTCAGCGGCGCCGACGCTTGATCTTTCCATTCCGGTGTTGGAAGAGTGATCCTCAACACTAGATCTACATTTAGAGGTAAGCAAAGTTGGGTTCCTTAAACATTCACCATACCCAAGCATAAACCCTTGATTCGAGTAGGGTTTCTTGAGATCTTGTAAATCCCCTTTGAAATGATGAATCTAAGGTTTAATAGATGATTTATGTGTTGATCTTGAAGGATTTGAAGAGGTATTGACAAGGTTGGAGAAGCATTGCGGGTTTGAAGTGATTTTGAGGGTTTGAAGGTGTTCTTGAGCAAAGAAGGTAAGATGGTTTCCCATCACTTGAATCTACCCTAGACCTAGGTTAGAACCATCCTATAAGACATTGAAAGTGTGAAGAATGAGTTGGGAAAAGCCCATTTGAATCTCTAAAGAATGGAGGAAGTTAGGAAGAAACAACAGTTTTCCCGCCAAGACCGGTGGGTAGGACCGGTGGGCCATCTGGCCCGCCTGTGAGCACCCACCGAGAGGGGTGGCCTTCGAGCACAACCGTGGGCTGACCAACGGCTAACGGTGGGCCACCCACCCCCTGTCTTAGAGGACCCCTGGCCCAACCGGTGGGTAAGTGGCATGGTGCATCAGTGGGCGTCCACCCACCTGTGAGGCCCCGGAGGTGATTTTTCGTCTGATTGGACCCAAATCGGACGTGTGACCTTCTTTTAACGTTCTAAACATGATCCTGTCATTGGATCGTGTTAATTTTGATTCCAAAATGGTGAAGTACTAACCCCGCTCAATCATGTTAGGTTCTCCAAATCCTACGCGTCTCGCATCGGATCTCACCCGTATCGAACGGGAATCCTTGTACACTACAGGTAAGTGGGAGAGGACGTTTGGCCTTGTTTCAAGGCATTGTTTGGCATTCATTTAAATGTATCTAGTCTAGTCATGCCATCATGAACATGCTATGTAGATTAGTCATCCTCACATTGTTATACATGTGTGCTATGTTTACTTTCTAAATGCCAAGTGATGAGATGCTTATGTGATGAATGTTGACCTCATGGTGCATAATGCATTAATAGACTAGATTCCGTAGTCGGCTTGGAAACGAGTGCATTGGTGGCCCGTGGTATGGGACGCGGTGGCACTATGCAATCGTACTATTTTCATATAGGAGCATGCGGTTTAGGATTTTCACCATCCCGTGCTACGACCCTTCCCAACAGGGGTTAAGGTGTTGGGTTACCATTTGGGGAGAAGCAGTGGTCGCGGTTGTCGGGTCACTGTGGCGGTTAGACATAATGCCCGACGGGTCATTAGGACAGTCGACAACCCCGGTGGTATACTCAAGAGGGCCAATCGTACTGCTTTTAAATTGCTGGAGTCAGCACCTTTAATTTCAGTCATTTACTTTTCTGTAGAGAGTCGGTGGACGGCATGTTTTTATTTTTTCGAGTACTCACGGTGGGCCTTCTCCGACAGCCCTATGGGCGTATCACGGGATGGAGTTCGCGGCTCGTACCTGGAGTATACGCGCACTGTGGCTGTAGTAGCACTAAACCAAAGACTTAGTAATGTTTCTTAGGTGGATGTGATTTAAAATGTATTGCATAGCATGTAGTGCATATGATGTGTTTTGCTGTGTGGACTGCTGTGTGGTCCATCTTACCACTTACTGAGCTAGTGAGCTCATCCCACGTGTGCACCCCTTTTTAAATGATTTTGTAGGTCATACATCTGAGGAGCATGGGGTGGGTCCCACAGTCGAGTTCCCCAAAGAGGACTGGTGGGCCCCTGAGGAGTTAGAGCACGACACTAACTGCTCGTGCGAGAGTTGTGCTGCGGGACCGCAGTTCTGATGCCGAGCTGAGCTCCACTTTTGAGGCCGAGCTGAGCTCTACCATGTGATGCCGAGCTAGGCTCAACCCTTGATGCTGAGCTGAGCTCTAGCCTTTGATACCGAACTGAGCTGTGTACTCTGATTATTTTAATGGTTTCCTTTATGTACTTGATATGTGAATTGTACTTTTATTGTGTAAATATTATGCCTTCGAGCCCACATGTATATATAACTATTGTATCGCAATTTGGGTATCAAGTATTATGGGGATATTCACAGGTAAACCAAATCTTCCGCTGATCTGATAATCTTTTATTAGTTATGTGTATGCTGTGGTGGAATACAGTATCAGATGATCCTGGCAGGTTTGGATTAACCGGTGTTAACCCGGTCACTGGCCCGGTTCAGTGTGAACGGGGTGTGACAAACGGTGGTATCAGAGCGTGATGCTTTGCTCCACTCACAGCATACCATTAGAATCCCGTAGAATCTATAATAGGGAAATGGGATTGGGTTAATGTAAAAGCTTTAAAGAGTAAAAGCAAAAAAAATGAAGTATTAAAAAGGGTTGCATTAGATATTGCATTCATGGCATGCATGAGAGTAGATAAAAGGTAAATAAGTTGATGTTATAACCTATCAAGTACTAGTTTGACGAAATTTCGGCAGCATAACGGCGTAAAATGGGATTTTCAAATTTTTTTCACACAAACACCTGATAAACAATATATTCATATATGATAATGATCAAAAGTAGCAATAAACACCACAACTAAACTACACAAGTATTCAACATATGAATTCACCACAAAGAAATCGCTATCAAAATATATTATTCCACAAATGATTCCAGTTACAGTGCAAATACAAGGAATGAGAAGACATGAAATATACAACAAGGTCCACAAAAAGGAAAATAGATAAAAAGCTGGTGTGGGCAAGCTAAGCCCTCACTGATCATCGTCATCGTCATCAATGATCACCACGTTCGCCAGAGGCCTAGAGTTGACGTTGAGGCGGTGGTCATAGTAGTCAAACCTCGCGTTCACTAGTCGTACTACCCTCTGTAGTCGGCCAAAATCTGCTGACATGGCGTTGGCCGTGGTGCTCAAGTCTTGGCCCAGTTGGAGAAAGGAGTTCTCCAAAGTAGCCTGCCTCTCCAGGATGCGTTCCTCCCTGGAGGCACCAGCCTTCTCAGTAACTGAACTTGGCCATCCTGCAAGGCCCACATGGTGGACATCATGCCCTCGAAGTCGTATGCACCACTCCCAGGTGGTGGGGCTCTATGCGGTGAAGCTGCAGCTCTGGAGGAACCAGGATCGGGACCTCTCGACTCCTGAGGCGCCTCCTCAGGGATGTCACCACCCACCAGATCATCCTCCTCGTCCTGAGGAACACAGTCCTCATCCTCCCCGCTGGACTCCTCCTCCATGTGGACATCCTCCATAGGGGCAGCCCTCCTATCCCTACCCCTCTGAGCTCCTGCTCTCGGAGGTGTATCCATAAGGGTATGGAGACCCATCCTCAGGAGGTTACCCCTGTCGAACCTATCAGCCGGAGTCTTCCCCTCCTCGCCGCTCAGGTCCACCCCGAAGAACTCGAAGATCCTAGTGAGGATCCTGCCATAGGGGAATCCTCCATCCTCAGGGTGGGAAGTATGGTGCTCCATCGTCTTGAGGATGATATAGGGCAGGCACAAGTGCTCGACACCTCCCTCTACGATCGTGTAGATGCAGAAAGCGATGAAGGCAGCCATGAAACCCACCTGGTTCCGATGACCTCCTCTGGGGAGCAGGTTGAACTGGACCATGCGGGTAAATAAGCGAACCTCGGGGTAGAAGGATGTCTCGGACTCCGGAGGGTACTGCTGCCGCAGATGGTCTCGTAGATGAAGTCCGGCGTCTCCAAGCTCATGAATGGTCCCAGAGGGTTACTCCTAGGAGGACTGTAGTATCGGTGCCCAGCTATCGATATGCCCAAGATGTTGGCCAAGGTATCCACAGTCAGCTGGATGTCTACCCCCTTCACCAAGTTGACTATGGTGTACTCCCCGTACGGATAAGAAACCTCCAAGTTGCAGTAGAACCAGTGGACTAGCTACTCGTAGCATGGACGGTCTACGTGGAGGATAGACTCCCAGCCCAGTGCTGAGAACCTCTCCTAAAGCCGAGCCTTGTGGAAGTCATCGACTACCACGGTCTTCTCCATCATCACCGACCTCTTCAGGAAAATCGTCCAGTTGGCTGCTCCCTCTGCACTATGGAAGAGCTCCTCGTCATAGTCCATAGGGTCCGACCGGCAGGTTCGGGTCTCCCTGTACGGGGGGCTGAAGAGCTGGTTCCCGCACTCTTCCGCTTAGAAGCGGTAGTCTTACGTCGAACGCCAGAAGAAGAGGGTCCCTTGCTGGTGCGAGAAGACATCCTGGCAAGAAGAAAAGAAAGCAGGGTGAGTAAGGAAAGGAAAATGACAGCAGTAAAGGGGAGCCCCAAAACCCAAATTCTCGCAAAATGGAAAAGGCGACAAGCTAGGAATGATAGGGAGCCTATGGACAGGATGCACGGTAAGTGACAAAGCGGAGACATGATAAAACAGCAAAATGACAGCAAGGAGCATATGTAACTTGAGAGGATTCGATTTCAATGTGCAAATTCATTCACAATGGAGTAAAACTTGAAACCATAGGTCTAAGACGGAAATGCCATGGTAGTGAGATCATGAATATACAAAAACATACTCTAATAGATTATGGAGGTTCACAAATACCAAGTATGTAAAGAAAAATCAAAGAAACCCAACACAAAATAAGGGTTTTCATGGGAAGACATGGGGATTCCGAGCATAAGGGACATTTCATGAAATCTATAGCATGTTAAGCACAAATCAAGTGTAATACATCACAAAGGAATCATTAATTGGAGAAAAGGGGCGAGAATTGAAGAAATCCCCAAATTGGGAAAATTAGGGCACGATTTGGGGTTTTTCTCAAAATGGGGAGATAAATACTAATAAACTAGGAATGACCACAAGAAAACCATCACAATCACATGGCAACACTATTCTATGGAAAGGAATATGGAAAGAAAGCCTAGATTAAAGTCTACACATGAATCTACCCCCAAATGAAAATTCTGAGAAAGGTGAAGAAGAAACTTACTTGGAAGTGGGAGATGTGAGTCTTCTCAAAAAGTGCCAAGTTGATGAGTGGAGTCGCGAGTGAAAGTGCCGAGGAGACCTCTAAGATCGCCCAAGGAAGAGAGGGAGAGAGAGAAAGAGGATGGGAAGGAGATAAGACAGAACAGAGCCTGAAGGGCCCTGTTCGTGTTTTTACTCGGCCAGGACCGGTGGGCCACCTTGCCTGCCGGTGTCACCCATCGGTTTGGGGTTCTAGGACCGGGGCCGACTGGCAGGCCCATACCCACCGGTGCAGCCCACCGGTTGTGGAAACTTAGGAAGAATTGAAAATTTTTGTTATATTACTAACATGTTTATATTGATTATTATTATTATTATTATTCCTATGTTAATGTGTTATGGTCAAGTGGGACCATTGACGTACTGTTGGGGCATTGGCACTGTATCTCAGAAATTAAGTTGCGGTTAATTTAAGACTATCATACACTACAATACCTTATATAATGGCATATAATTGTGTTCCGAAATCAATTCTACGGTGTTTAACCAATATGGCGTGTGATATGTTCTGTCAGGATACGATGGTAGCATTAGATCCGTAGCAATGCCCGAGGTACCTCGCGGGGTCCTCGTCCGGTCGATCGACCACTGAATCCCAGGAGGTCCCGCTCTGTGGGGCAAACCTCACCTCCACCACCTCCAGAGACCCTTGGTCAGGGTGGGGCACATGGGGACCCACCTATGACTACACTCCCGGACCCTCCACCGGTCATTACTCCGGAGATGTTGCTACCATAATTCAGCAATACAACAGCTTTTCAAAGAACAAATGCTTCAAGAATGAAGCATTTATGACTGCTATTCAGCAACAATTGGACTTTTCTCAATCGGGTCATCCTCCCTGGGTACTTACTCCACAGGACCCGCCTGTAGGGTCGGGGACGGGACCGCAAGTGGGAGGTACACCTCCAATCCCACCATTCAGTGTTCCTCAGTATGGGATGCCTCCTCCATACTCTTACTATCCGGCTTATTCTCCTAACTTCTCACCGATGAATAATACGTCAAGGGTAGTGAAGTCATTCAAGAGGAACTTACCACCTGTATTCTCTAAGGTGGGGAGTGATCCTCTGGAACCGGACCAATGGATCCAAGAACTAGAGAAAATATTTGAGGTGCTTGAGTGCACGGACGCACAGAAACTCATTTGTGCTGGGTTACAACTCAAGAAGGAGGCAAATTCTTGGTGGCAAGCCCCAAGCCCATATTGTTGGCTGCCCATCCGAACCCACGGAACAGTTCAAGGAGTTGTTCTTGGACAACCATTACCCGAGCAGCTTCAGAGACCGCAAGGAGACTGAGTTTATGGCTTTAACTCAAGGAGGTAAGACTGTCCTTGAGTACCAACAACAATTTGAGAGCTTGTTCCATTTTGCTCCAAGGCATATGAGGACAGTTGAAGAGAAGGCCGCGAGATTCCTAAAAGGCCTAAAAGCATCCATTGGGTCTGTACTTGAGGTCTTGGATTTGACTGACTATTGCTAGATTGTGCAGAAGGCCAAGACCATGGAGGATAAGCAAAAGGGAGAACAGTCCCTCACCCCTGGACTGTGGAAGAGAACAAACCCATTTTCGGATATGGGAAACTCCTCCAAGGCATACCGCGGATCGTACAGTTCTGGGCCTATGTATAGGCAGCCCTATAGGCCATCTGGCTACCCTCCTGGACCAGCTGGTGGTTCGGGCTCCACATCTTTTCCCCCGAACATTGGTGCGGCACCTACAGCTCCAAGGCCACCTCGACCTCCATCTGCGACGGGGCAAGTGCAGAGCGGCCCTACCCCAGTTCCAACATCTCAGATTCGTTGCTTTAACTGCCATTCATATGGGCATTATGCAAAAGACTGTCGGGTCAGACCAGCCTTGCCCTCCAGTCAGCCCTCTACGTACCGACCTCCCTTGGCTCGGGGGAATCAACTGCAGGGAAGGATGTATGCTCTATCAGCCGAGGAAGCTGAGGCCAGTACAGAAGTAGTAGCTGGTACATTTTAAATTAAGAAATTCATTATGATTAATATTGATGACCTGCTGAAATTATATGCATTGTTACATTAGGTATCCTACCCATATCAGGCATACCAACCTATGTTTTATTCGATTCAGGAGCTACTCATTCATTCGCATCTAAGAGATTTAGAGAAACTTGGGATGTCACCCAGGATCCTAGATCACGGAATGATTGTTAGTATGCCTACGGGTAAAGTTACACAGTTGAAGGAGGTGTATGGGCCGTGCCCAGTTGAAATAAGTGGAAAGAACTTTGATGCACAACTCATTAAGTTCAATATGAAGAATTTTGATGTTATATTGGGTATGGATTGGTTATCGGCTCATCGAGCTAATATGATGTGTGCTGAAAAGCTGATTAGGGTGACAGATGACGAAGGGAAAGAATTGGTATACCGAGCAGATAAAATGAAAAGGGTGAGGAAGGTCCTTGTCTCCGCTCTTCAAGCAGTAAAGTTGTTGGAAGACGGCTGTCAGGCTACTTGGCATCGGTACTTGATGTTGATGCAAGGATTACACCTCTAGAAGAGGTAAAGGTGGTTAAAGAGTTTCTCGACGTTTTCCCAGATGATCTAACGCATTTACCACCTGATAGAGAGTTGGAGTTTGCCATAGATTTGACTCCTGGAGCAGCTCCAATATCTAAGGCTCCATACAGGATGGCACCAGCTGAATTGAAGGAGTTGCGATGCAACAGGAACTATTAAAAAGGGTTTATTCGCCCAAGTGTTTCACCTTGGGGTGCCCCAGTGTTGTTTGTCAAGAAGAAAGATGGCAGCCTGCGTATGTGCATCGATTACCGGGAATTAAATAAGCTAACCATTAAGAACCGGTATCCATTGCCATGCATTGATGATTTATTTGACCAGTTGCAGGGAGCCAGGGTATTTTCAAAGATAGACCTTCGTTCAGGCTATTATCAACTCAAGATAAAGAGCAACGACATACCCAAGACAGCATTTAGGACTCGGTATGGTCACTATGAGTTCCTAGTGTTATCTTTCGGGTTAACCAATGCACCGGCAACATTTATAGATCTAATGAATCGAGTATTTCAGGATGTGCTCGATAAATGGGTAATTATTTTTATTGATGACATCTTGATCTACTTCAAGACCGAAGAGAGCACACTCAACACTTGAGAATGGTGTTACAGAGGTTGAGAGAACAACAGCTGTTTGCCAAGTACAGCAAGTGTGAATTCTGGCTTGAACAAGTTGGATTCCTGGGGCACGTAGTGTCTAAAGCTGGAATCGAAGTCGATCCTGATAAGGTGAAAGCAATAGTGGAATGGGAAAGCCCCAAGAATGTCATTGAAATTAGAAGCTTCTTGGGTTTGGCTGGATACTACCGGCGTTTCATCGAGAATTTCGCCCGAATCTCAGCACCAATGACCAGATTAACCAAAAAGGGTGTGAAATTCGACTGGGCAGAGGAATGTGAGAGGAGTTTCCAAGAATTGAAGAAGAGGTTGGTGTCAGCCCCTGTGTTGACCATCCCAAGGCATGTGGAATGATCACACGATGCCTCCAAAGTTGGTTTGGGTTGCGTTCTCATGCAATGCGGTAAAGTAATAGCGTATGCATCTCGACAACTAAAGGAGTATGAGAAGAACTACCCCACTCATGACTTAGAACTAGCCGCAGTCATTTTTGCCCTTAAGATTTGGCGACATTATTTGTATGGGGAGAAGTGTGAGATATATAGTGATCACAAAAGTCTGAAGTACTTCTTCACCCAGAAGGATTTGAACATGAGATAGAGGAGATGGCTTGAGCTCATTAAGGATTACGACTACGACATTCAGTATCATCCCGGCAAGGCAAATGTAGTGGCAGATGCTTTGAGTCGGAAGGCATAGACTGTGTCACTCTCATGCTTAGCAGTCAGCCCACCACTCGTGCAAGAGGCGATGCTAATGGATGAAACCCTCTTATATGAAGGAGCAACCTTAGAATTGGAACGTCAACCAGAAAACCTTAAATGGTTGACTGTATCCTTGGCGGCTCTACAAGTGCATCCGGCTATTAGGCAAGAGGTGATAATGAAATAACCTTTGGATCCTGAATTGCAGCAGATCAGAGTTAAGGTTCAAGATCAAACAATGAACGACCCAGATTTTGTTTTAGCCAGTGATGGGGCATTGATGTTTCGAGGCGCATCGTGGGACCGATGATTTGGATATACAAGATAAGATAGTGCGAGAAGCACATAGCTTCGAGTACTCACTTCACCCAGGAAGTACCAAGATGTACAAGGACCTCAAACAAAATTACTGGTGGCCAAGCATGAAAGTCACAATAGCTCTGTATGTGGCGACTTGTCTCACATGCCAGAAAGTAAAAGCGACGAGGCATTGACCTTACGGTACTCTTCAGCCACTCCCAGTACCAGAATGGAAGTGGGAGAGGATTACAATGGACTTCGTCACCGGACTACCATGTACACCTAAGGGAATGGATGCGATATGGGTGATCATTGATCGGCTTACCAAGACTGCTCATTTCATTCCCATCAAGACCAAGTTCTCCATGGCCAAACTAGCACAACTTTACATGGACAACATAGTGCGCTTACATGGAGTGCCAGTGAGCATTGTTTCAGATAGGGACCCAAGGTTCACTTCCAGATTTTGGAAAAGATTACAGCGTGCCTTGGGATCACAGTTGAATTTGAGTACAGCTTTCCACCCACAGACTGATGGTCAGTCGGAGCGAACCATACAGATATTAGAGGACATGCTCAGGGCATGTACAATGGAGATGGGTGGCAGTTGGGAAGAATATATACCTCTTATGGAGTTTGCCTATAACAATAGTGACCAAGCTACAATTGGGATGGCTCCGTATGAGGCATTATATAGCAAGAAGTGCATAACTCCCTTGTATTGGGATGAGGTAGGTGAACGTCGAATGTTAGGACTTGAGATGATACAAATGACTTGTGACAAAGTCGACGTTATTCGAGAACGGATTAAAGCATCTCAGTCCCGTTAAAAGAGCTATGCGGATACCCGCAGAAAAGACATTGAATTTCAGCCAGGAGAAAAGGTATTTCTCAAGTTCTCTCCTACTAAAGGGTTGCAAAGGTTTCACAGAAAGGGGAAGTTGAGCCCAAGATACATTGGACCATTTGAGACCTTAGCCCGGGGTTTGGGTCAAGAGCCTACATGCTTGCTCGCCACCTTCACTGGGACGTTCATAATGTATTCCATGTATCCATGCTGAAGCGATACGCTCATGATCCCTCTCATGTATTACCCGTGGAGCCGAATACCTTGAAGTCGACATGACCTATACGAGCAGCCAACTGAAATTTTGGATCGAAGGTGAAAACCCCTTTGCAACCACTCCATTTCCTATGTAAAGGTGCAATGGGCTAATCATTCTCTTGAAGAAGAGTCTTGGGAGAAAGAGGATGAAATGCAAGCCACGTACCCTCATCTTTTTCATCAACCAGGTACGTAATTTCGAGGATGAAAATTTTCAGAAGGGGGGTAAATGTAATACCCTACTTCTTAAACCCGGTCTGATTACACGGTTGACCCGGTTTAACTATGTAGGACCCAACGGAGAGAGTTAGAGCGGGCTCCTTATGGACTATGATGGCAAGGGTGACCTTAAACACCGGCTGGCCCGACAAGTCCGAGCCAGTGCCAGAAGAGACGGGGGTACCCAAGCCATGTACATGCACCTACCATAAGGCCATATATGGATAAAGTAGGTATTGTAGCCGTATATTAAGGTATATACGTATTTTACATCGTATGCCAGGGGTGGGGTTCGCGTCAAGGCCCGAACTCTGTTAAAATTCCAAGTTTGGCCCTCGTGGCGATGGGGGACAGTGGGCACCCACCACCGAAAGTGACCCATCCATGTGAACTATTTAGTTATTTAGGAAGTATATATATAGCATTTATGATTTTCTTTTATTTTCATTTATGACACTCGTACGTTGGTGAGGATAATAAAGAGGAGAGAGAAAAGAAAGGGGAGAAGAAGGGAAGAGAAGGTAGAGGAAGAAGAGAAGTATTTCAGCGGTGCCGAAGCTTAATCTTTCCATTCCGGCGTCGGAAGAGTGATCCTCAACACTAGATCTACATTTAGAGGTAAGCAAAGTTGGGTTCCTTAAACATTCACCATACCCAAGCATAAACCCTTGATTCGAGTAGGGTTTCTTGAGATCTTGTAAATCCCCTTTGAAATGATGAATCTAAGGTTTAATAGATGATTTATGTGTTGATCTTGAAGGATTTGAAGAGGTATTGACAAGGTTGGAGAAGCATTGCGGGTTTGAAGTGATTTTGAGGGTTTAAAGGTGTTCTTGAGCAAAGAAGGTAAGATGGTTTCCCATCACTTGAATCTACCCTAGATCTAGGTTAGAACCATCCGATAAGACATTGAAAGTGTGAAGAATGAGTTGGGAAAAGCCCATTTGAATCCCCAAAGAATGGAGGAAGTTGGGAAGAAACAACAATTTTCCCGCCAAGACCGGTGGGTAGGACCGGTGGGCCATCTGACCCTCCTGTGAGCACCCGCCTGAGAGGGCAGGGCCTTCGGGCACAACCGGCGGGCTAGACCGGTGGGCTAACCGGTAGGCCACCTTGCCCGCCGGTCTTAGCTGGGCCCCCTGGCCCAACCGACGGGCCAGACCGGTGGGCCAACCGACGAGCCAACCTACCTGTCGGTCCAAACCGGTGGGCCAGACCGGTGGGCCAGATAGGTGGGCTGTCCGACCCACCTGTGAGGCCCTGGAGGTGTTTTTTCGTCTGATTGGACCCAAATCGAACGTGTGACCTTCTTTTAACGTTCTAAACATGATCGTGTCATTGGATCGTGTTAATTTTGAATCCAAAATGGTGAAGTACTAACCCCGCTCAATCATGTTAGGTCCACCAAATCCTACGCGTCTCGTATCGGATCTCACCCGTACCGAACGTGAATCCTTGTACACTACAGGTAAGTGGGGAGAGGACGTTTGGCCTTGTTTCAAGGCATTGTTTGACATTCATTTAAATGTATCTAGTCTAGTCATGCCATCATGAACATGCTATGTAGATTAGTCATCCTCACATTGTTATGCATGTGTGCTATGTTTACTTTCTAAATGCCAAGTGATGAGATGCTTATGTGATGAATGTTGACATCATGGTGCATAATGCATTAATAGACTAGATGCCGTAGTCGGCTTGGAAACGAGTGCATTGGTGGCCCGTGGTATGGGACGCGGTGGCACTATCAATCGTACTATTGTCATATAGGAGCATGCGGTTTAGGATTTTCACTATCCCGTGCTACGACCCTTCCCAACAGGGGTTAAGGTGTTGGGTTACCATTTGGGGGGAAGCAGTGGTCGCGGTTGTCGGGTCATTGTGGCGGTTAGACATAACGCCCGACGGGTCATTAAGACATGACAACCCCGTGGTATATTCAAGAGGGCCAATCGATCGCTTTTAAATTCGGAGTCAGACCTTTAATTTCGCCATTTACTTTTTCGTTGAGAGCCGGTGGACGGCATGGTTTTATTTTTCCGAGTACTCACGGTGGGCCTTCTCCGACAGCCCTATGGGCGATCACGGATGGAGTTCGCTCTGCACGAGTATACGCGACCGTGGTGTAGTAGCACTAAACCAAAAGGGTTAGTAATGTTGCTTAGGTGGATGTGATTTAAAATGTATTGCATAACATGTAGTGCATATGATGTGTTTTGTTGTGTGGACTCTGTGTGGTCCATCTTACCACTTCATCGAGCTAGTGAGCTCATCCCACGGGGCACCCCTTTTAGATGATTTTGCAGGTCATACATCCGAGGAGCACGGGTGGGTCCCACACGAGCTCCCAAGAGGCTGGGGCCCTCGAGGAGTTAGAGCACGCACGACTACTCGTGAGAGAGTTGTCCGGGACCGCAGTTTGATGCCGAGCTGAGCTCCACTTTTGAGGCCGAGCTGAGCTCTACCATGTGATGCCGAGCTGGGCTCAACCCTTGATGCCGAGCTGAGCTCTAGCCTTTGATACCGAGTCGAGCTGTGTACTCTGATTATTTTAATGGTTTCCTTTATGTACTTGATATGTAAATTGTACTTTTATTGAGTAAATATCATGCCTTCGGACCCACATGTATATATAACTATTGTATCACAATTCGGATATCAAGTATTATGGAGATATTCACAGGTAAACCAAGTCTTCCGTTGATCTGATAATCTTTTATTAGTTGTGTGTATACTGTGGTGGAATACAGTATCAGATGATCCTGGTAGGTTTGGGTTAACCGGTGTTAACCCGGTCACTGGCCCGGTTCATTGTGAAGGGGGTGTGACAAGAACCATATCCAATACTTCTACTATAACCTAGAGGCTTCCTATAGGGATGGGCAGTACTCCCTTATCAGTCTAGTGAAGGGGGTAGATATTGTTCTGACTGTGGATTTACTGGGGCCATTTTGGGTTTCTCGACCGAGAACGCTTATTTTTATAACCCTTCGAGGACTAAGGCCGTGAGTCCGGATTTGAGCATGAGGATGCAAGAGACCATCTTTGATACTATATGTGGGCAGAAAGAGTACCCATTGTCTGAGACTGCCTATAATGCAGCCACTCGAGTTTTCGTATGACTGGCTCAGTTCAACCTACTTCCCATAGTAGGTCATAGGAATCAAGTAAGCTTCATGGTAGCTTACTTGCATCTCTGTGGCCCTAGAAGGGGGTGCTTCCCACCTTTGCCTCCTATATGTCATGATGAAGACTATGGAGTATCACACTACTCATCCTAATAACTCTGATTTTTCTTATGGGAGGTCACTCACCAAAGTCTTTGAGTACTTCCAACTGAATTTGACAGGTGAGGAAGGGAAGTACCCGGGGATAGATTTACCAAAGAAAATCTAAAGAGGATGGAGTTGCCAATGCCAATGGGGGCACCACAGGAGGCAGAAGAGCAAGGGTTGAAAGACATGGAGCCTAAGTACATGAGTGAGGAGGATGAGGATTATTTCCCTCATCCTGATGAGGGAGAGATTAATGAGGATATTCTAGAGGAGGAGCCTCTCGAGACTAGGGCTACTGACCCACATTTCACAGCTCCACCACCTTTAGGTGGGGCTTTTGATTTTCAAAAGCTGATGAATAGCATTGGTACCCTGAAGGAGGGGTAAGATTAGATTTCTGAGCAGATGGAGGAGAGTATTGCCCAGGAGTTGGTGATACATCATAGACTGGAGAGGATGGAAACTGATTTTCAAACCCTAACAAGGGACTTGGATGAGGTTTCCAAGGGTGTCACTACTAACTTCCTTAGAGTACAAAGGGAAGTGGTCCTGATCAATGACTGGCTGGACTTTTTCAACTACAATTTTTATTGCAAGTCATGGCCTAAGCAAGGTAGTTCATCTTTCGTGCCAAGGGACGATCATTGAAGTGGCAGTTTCCTCCTCCACATTCTTCTCCTATTTTTCATTCCTCTCTTTCTAACTTATGATGGTAGTTCTGATGGTCTTTGATACTTATATATGCTAGTTATGTATTTTGATACTCTCTTATGGTTGAAAACTTAGAATATATTTTTGTACATGTTGTTACTTTTTTAGAATAGTTTTATTTGCCTTAGTTATTCTGTTGTGGGTTGGTGGCGATAGTGTGTCACCCCATTTTGTGATTATGTTTATATATGTGATTATCAGGTGACTTTATAATTTTTTTTTTAGAAATTCAATATAGCACCGTTATACTATCAAAAAATTTACTACTTTATGAATGTTGGTTTATGGAATCAACCCACTGATTTAAATTTATTAAAAATTTCGGCAGCACATGAGATAAAATGCAAGTATCTAAAATTTTAATCTTATTATAGGTTTTAGTCCTTTAAGGCTTTTATATTTACCCAACCCCGGGGTCCTATTAAATGACTATATGGGATCTAACTTATATGTTGTGTGTGGGTAGAGCATCTTGCTCTGATACCACTATTGTCACATAGCGGTCCACACAGAACTGGACCGGTGACCAAGTTAACCCATGTTAACCCAAAACCAGCCAGGATCACATGACACAGTAACCACATCACAGCATACACATACTAAGTCAAATAAAATTTATATTTTAGTGGAAGTCTTACTCATACATATCTATAAATTCCTCAATACTCTTGATATCTAATTTGTATTGCATAACATAATTACATGTGGCCCCGTAAGCATGATATATACACAAGAAATACAATTAAACATCAAGAGCTCAAAAGGGGTAACATTTCCCAAATAATAAAAAAGAATCCTTATATGGTATTAATGTTGCTGACTCACAACACAGCTTTCGCACGGGCACTCGGCCCCATGCCCTAGATCTTTAGGGACCCACCAGTCCTTGATTGAAAATTTCCATGGTGGGTCCTAGCTCTAGCTCACCAGCCGGATAACTTGTAAGATCAACTAAAAAATGGTGTGCACATGGGATGAGCTTACTAGCCCAATAAGTGAAAAGAATAACCATACAAGTATGCGCAATACAAATGAACCTATATATGTGCAGTTTATTTTATTATCTTAGTCTACCTAGACAATAATTCTAAGTCATAGGTGATGTGCTACTCACAACCACAGTGCACGTATGCCCGGGGTTTGAGTTGGGAGCTCCATCCCGTGATACACCCATAGGGTTACTGGAGAAGGCTAGTCGTCGGTACTGGAAAGTAAAATGCTCACCCAAAGCGACATTAAAGTAAATTTCTCACCCAAAGCAACATTAAAGTTATGCTCACCCAGAGTGACATTAAATTTAAAAGCAGTACGATTGACTTTCTATTATATCACTGAAGTTACCGATAGGATATACCCAACATCTAAACTCCTACTGGGAAGGGTCGTAGCACAAGGATATGTTAATCCTAATCGTATGCTCCTATGTGAGATAATACGATTGTATAGTGCCACCACATCCTATACCATGGGCCACCAATGCATTTGTGTCCAAGTCGACTACGATGTCTAGTCTAACAAGCATCATAATCAATAGTTAAAATCACCTATCTCACATCATGAAACAAAAATAGACATTTAACAATTAAAGATTGTTAAATCATAATTGAATTTCATAATGCACACATCAATGCATAGAATGGTATTCATGGATGACCAGTCTGCACAATAATATATGATAGTATGACTAGTCTGTAACCAAAATGACTTGATGCAATGCCCTCTTCCCACTTACTTATTCATGTACGATGATCACCCTTGGTATGAGGTAGATCTGGCGTACAATGACATGAGTTCTAATACAACCTATCATAAAAGAGCTAGGTTTAGTATACCTCCACTTTAAGGTTGTAGCCAGTGATGTTTGATGATTCTAATGTGTTTAGAATAACAAAAGTAGGTTACCCAACAAATTTGGGTCCAACGGAATTCCTATAAGACTGATTGATAAGTCGATCGATGGGTAGGACACCCACCAGTCCTTGCTCTCCTGTCGATTCAGGAATACTGCCTGGATCAATGGGCCGAGAGCGACGGGCAAGGCACCCACCGGTCCTTGCTCTCCTGTCGGACTAGTAGCCCTACTTGGATCGGTGGGTCAAGAACAATGGGAAAGGCACCCACCAGTCCTTGCTCGTCGGTCATGCCAGCAGCCCACCCAGGACAACAAGTACTGGATTGGTGGGTCCTGTCCATTTCTAGGCACCACCACTAGCGATCGAGGTTTTACTGCTCTCTCCCATTCTTCATCCCACCTTGGAAAAACCATCTAGGGTCAATTTGACCGTATTTTCACAAATCTAAGGCTCAAAATCATGATTCCAACCTAGATCTAAGGTCGATCCAAGGTCTTAAGCGTGGATCTTACCTCTTTGCTCAAGAACACCTCAAACCCTCAAATCATTCTCTTAAGCTCAAGAGATCAACAAAAGCTTCACAAATATTGTAAGTCTTCCTCTAAATCTTTCATAAACAATATATAGAACCTCTATTAAATGATGGGCATAATAAGATGTGAAATCTTAAGGATATAAGTGTACATTTTTCCCCACTTTGGATAGTACTACTTCTAGTTTTCTTTTTTTTTTTTTTTTTTTTTTTTTTTTAATTTTCAAGACTACAAGAGAAAGTGCTTAAAGTGAACCAAGAACCGATCTAAGCTTGAACTAAGTTGTCCAAAGGAACCCACTCAGTGATACCACATCCTCTCTTCTATAAAATCCTGAAGATTATTCTCTCTCCTTACCACCTCACAAGATCTTGAAGATGCTATGCTAAGATTCCTTTCTGATTTAGTCAATATTGTAAGATATTGATTAATATTGTAGGGGAAAGGGAAATTTAGTCATTAATTTTAGAAACAGTTTTATCTTTCCTCACACAATATCTCAGAGAATGAAAATTTTTACAAAGATTAAATTTTATTTTACTTTCTTTCTTTTCTTGAAGAAGACTTGAAGAAGGAAGGAGGCAAGACCAAAGTCCTATAAAAGCCCCTTCCCTCCTCTTAGGATTATTATTCCCCTTAGCTTATTTTCTAGTTTTTTTTCCTAGTTTATGCTTAGTTCTCTTCTCTCGCTCCTTATGTTTCTTCATGCTTTTATTCAAGTGATTAATGATAATGTAATTCACTTTTTAATTATTAGTTTTTTTAATTATTAGTTTACTTTGTTAATTTAGTTCATAGTTTAGTAAATTTAATTAGTGTAATCCATAGTACTAGCTTTCAAACTTTCTAGTTCTAGAAAAGAATTGGTTCAAGTGACAAGAATCAAGAGTTTTCAAGTTCAAGAGAGCAAATTCTTCATCAATAATTCTGTTCCAATACCATCACTCCAAATCAATCAAGTTTCAATTCAGCTTACACATAATCAAGGTATGACAAAGTTTATTAGTAAAATTAAGATTTTTATTTAAATACAAGTAGTGGAATTAGGATTTTTATACTTTTTTCCATTTTTCTTGTGTTCTTATTTACATATGTGCTATAATTGAAGGTGATGCCTAGAGTAGTGCCTCTCCCAGAAATTCGACTGATGTATTGAGAATTTTTCTTTACTCAATTGCTTTCTATTTCAGTTCTTCAATTGTTAGTTTAGCCTTATTATTTGTAGATTCTTTTTATTTATTTATTATTTTTCAGCATTTATTTTACTTTTCTAATTAAAGTAATTTGGCGTTAGAACTATTTAATTTAGATGTTGAATGTGTAGGTCATTTTCTTTCATTTATATGCATATTCTAGGACCATAATCTAAAATCAACCATCCCTTATTCACTCTCATCGTATTAGAGTAGGTAAGATAGAGTGACTAATCTTCTTGTGATCGACCTATTGGCTACAATATATCGTACGCTTACGGTAACATATTTTTAAACTCGAACAAGTTTTTGGCACCGTTGCCAGGGAGATATAGTCATTTTATTTTTCTTACTTTAGGTTAGTCGAAGTGCTTTTTTTTATTTTTTAAAAAGTGAGAAAAGAGTGAAACCTTGGATCCCTGTCGGTAATCACTAACAAAAAAAACCCATAAAATAATTTCTTTTCTTTTTCTTTCATTCCAATAATTCAAGCTCTTACCAAGAGTGGAAACATAAACATGTAGTAGTCCCCACTCAACTACAGAATCCCCATGATTCGATTATAGGTGGATTTGAAGACTATATGGATCCCTATCTGTCAACCTATGAGCAACCTTCCAACTTTGGAATCATTTTTTAAATTATTGAGGGGTCATATCAATTGATCAATTTTCACCTTCTATTTTAGTTGTAATTAATTAATTTTTTAGAGACCACAATTTTGCCTTAGGTGGTTAGTGCATGAGTGTGTGGACCCGTGATTCTACCAATCGTTAAGTAAAAGTATCTATTTTAAGAATGGCAGAACAACCTAATCCTACTTTAAATGATAGATTCTACCCAGCTAGGGCAGCCCAACCTTCTTGCATTATATTACCAGCTGCCATAGGGAACAACTATGAGCCTAAAACTCAATTCATCACTACATTAGCCCACTTTCATGGGCTATCCTCCAAGGATGTTTATTTGTTCCTGAGAGAATATGGGGAGGTTTGTATCCTCATTAAGATACAATTGCTCAGTGATGATACTATTAAACTTAGATGCATTACCTTTTCACTAAAGGTTGGAGCAAAAATATGGTTATATGGGCTGCCAACTAATTCCATTACCACATGAGGATCAGTTTACGGTAGCATTTTTGAGAAAAAATTTTCCCTTGTATAAAATGAACAAACTCAAGAGCGAGATCATGTAGTTCTAAAAAAACCTCAAAATTCATTTTTCAGACTCATGGAAAGGTTTCAAGACCTTCTCCAAGAGTGTCCTCACCATGGTATTGATAAATGGCATCTTTGTCAAATAATTTATAAAGGGATAGACTACCATACCAAGCAGATGTTAGAGTCTATATGTCCTACAGGCTTCATAGCTTATGCGGACGAAAATGAAACTTTAAAATTTTTAGTTGACCTAGCTAAAAAGACAAGAGAATGGGAGTCTACTCAAGAAAGTGAGAGAACTATAGGAGGTAGAGGGCACTATATCGATGGGATAGTAACCAAGGATGCCCATTTAGATAGCCTCATTAAGAGAATAGAAGCCCTTATCCCTAAAGCACATGCCTCTATCCACCAAGTCCAAAATCATATCTCTATGTACAATTTGTGTCACTCCCCTGGACATGTAATGGAAAAATGCCCCAACAGTTCTGGGGGCAATGAAAGTGTTAATGCTCTTTACCCGAACAACCCGTTTAGCAACACTTATAATTCAGGGTGGAGAAATCGTCCTAATTTTTTATGAAGCCAAAGGAATCAAGGAGGCCCATCTAACTTTCACAACCAAGGGCAACCTAGTCCCCAGAGGCCCAATTTTGCATCACCACCTAATTCGTTCCTCGGCCTAATCTAGGCCCTCAGTTAAATTTTGCTAAACCTCCTCTCCAAGCACCTTATCAATAACCCCCGGGGTTTGCATCCACTGGAGAGGTGGTAAGAATTAACAAGCTAGGGAAAAGCATGGCCCTTCTCATGACAAGCCATAATAATATGGAGAGGTGACTCACCCAACTTGTTACAATCATGCATGAGAAGGAGAAAGAAAAATTTCCTAGTCAGCCAGTGTTGAATCCTAGACTTCAGGTGCTAACTCCACAATGACTACCTACTCTTTAGCTTAATGTTGTACAAAGTCAACGACACCAAGGGCCCTCTAACCAGTATAATACGGTATATGCCCTACGGAGTGGCCGAGAGTATCTACGGAATGGTACCACTCCTTCTTCACCATCTGACCTTTCTGTTGACCCTCCAACTATCGAGACTACTATTGTGCCTTCCATTTCAGGTTCGCCAGATGGACCTAAAAAAATTAAGGATCATTTGGTGGAAGCCACTAAAAATAATTCTATTAATGAGAGAACTTCTGACAGTATTTATGTTTCTCAACCGTTTGATGAATAAGAAGAAGACAACTTTAATGGAAAAAAGTTTAGAAGTCTTTAAAAAGGTAGAGAAAAACATCCCTCTTTTGGATGCCATAACTCAAATCCCATTCTATGCCAAAGTCCTCAAAGACTTATGCACTCATAAGCACACCACAAGTGTGCCAAAATAGGCATTTTTGGTAGCTAATATCAGTTCAATGATCACACAACCTATAGTAGCCAAGTATAAAGATCCTGGGTGTCCCACCATTGTTTGTGTCATTGGCAACACTCATATTGATCATGTCCTAATTGACCTTGATACAAGTGTGAACCTTCTACCTTATCAAGTTTGTCAACAACTTGGATTAGGAGATTTGAAAGCCATAGGGGCCACTCTCCAGTTGGTCGACTGTTCTGTCAAGATTCCAAAAGAGGTGGTCGAAGATGTCCTACTTAAGGTAGGAGAATTTATTTTTTCAGTTGATTTATTATTTTAGACACTAAACCCTTCACCACTAGGGATAAGATCCCTATCATTCTTGGAAGACCATTCCTGGCTACCAGCAATGCATTAATCAATTATCGGAATGGTTTACTAAGGATATCTTTTGATAATCACACTATAGAGTTCAACATGTATAAGTTGGGCAAGCAACCCACAATTAATGAAGATGTTAATATGCTTGAGGATTTTTTTTATGATATTGTTAAAACTCTTGACATTGACTTTGATTCAGAATTTCAAGAGTGTACGAAAGAATTAGAGAATGATACTGAAAATATCTTCTTCGAGGTTTGGAACCTTCATACACCCATGGAGCCCATTGGTCCTCTATCAAATTCTCTTCCTAAACCCTCAATTGTTGAGCCCCCTAAGCTTGATTTGAAAGAGTTGCCCTTTAACTTAAGGTATGCCTTCTTAGGAGAAGATCAAATTTTACGTTATTATCACCTCAAATTTAACTTCAAGTCAAGAGAAAGAGTTAATCAAAGTTTTAAAAGAAAACAAAGAAGCATTAGGTTGGATTATGACATACATTAAAGGAATTAGCCCCTTAGTCGTTCAACATCATATTCACCTCATGGAGGATTCAAAACCTTCTAAGGAACCACAAAAAGGGCTAATCTTGTGATGCAAGAAGCTATCAAGAAAGAGATTTTAAAATGCTTGGATCATAGTATCATCAACCCTATTTCTGATAGCGAGTGAGTAAATCTAGTGCACGTGGTGCCAAAGAAGTCCGGGGTCATAGTAGTCCAAAATGTTGAAAGTGAATTGATCCCTACCCGTGTCCAAACAGGATGGCGTGTGTGCATTGACTACAGGAAGTTAAATGCAACAACTTGAAAAGACCACTTCTCTTTGTCTTTTATTGATCAAATGTTAGAGCGGTTAGCCGGACATGAGTATTATTGTTACCTTGATAGTTATTTCGGCTATAAACTGATTCCCATTGCCTTAGATACCAACACAATACCACATTTACATGCCCCTATGGAGCCTTTGCTTATTGGCATATGCCTTTTGGGCTTTGTAATGCCCCTGCCACGTTTCAAAGATGCATGATGAGCATTTTCTCTGATATGGTTGAGTACTTTTTGGAAGTGTTTATGGATGATTTTTCTATTCATAGCTCCTTATTTTTTAATTGTTTGATCATCTTTCACTAAAATGGAAGGGGAGAGGATTACAATGGACTTCCCACCGGACTACCATGTACACCTAAGGGAATGGATGCGATATGGGTGATCATTGATCGGCTTACCAAGACCGCCATTTCATTCCCATCAAGACCAAGTTCTCCATGGCCAAACTAGCACAATTTACATGGACAACATAGTGCGCTTACATGGAGTGCCAAGTGAGCATTGTTTCAGATAGGGACCCAAGGTTCACTTCCAGATTTTGGAAAAGATTACAGCGGCCTTGGGATCACAAGTTGAATTTGAGTACGCTTTCCACCCACGATCGATGGTCATTCGGAGCGAACCATACAGATATTAGAGGACATGCTCAGGGCATGTACAATGGAGATGGGTGGCAGTTGGGAAGAATATATACCTCTTATGGAGTTTGCCTATAACAATAGTGACCAAGCTACAATTGGGATGGCTCCGTATGAGGCATTATATAGCAAGAAGTGCATAACTCCCTTGTATTGGGATGAGGTAGGTGAACGTCGAATGTTAGGACTTGAGATGATACAAATGACTTGTGACAAAGTCGACGTTATTCGAGAACGGATTAAAGCATCTTAGTCCCGTCAAAAGAGCTATGCGGATACCCGCAGAAAAGACATTGAATTTCAGCCAGGAGAAAAGGTATTTCTCAAGTTCTCTCCTACTAAAGGGTTGCAAAGGTTTCACAGAAAGGGGAAGTTGAGCCCAAGATACATTGGACCATTTGAGACCTTAGCCCGGGTTGGCTCAGTAGCCTACATGCTTGCTCTGCCACCTTCACTCGGGGACGTTCATAATGTATTCCATGTATCCATGCTGAAGCGATACGTTCATGATCCCTCTCATGTATTACCCGTGGAGCCAGAATACCTTGAAGCTGACATGACCTATACAGAGCAGCCAACTGAAATTTTGGATCGAAAGGTGAAAACCCTTCGCAACCACTCCATTTCCTATGTAAAGGTGCAATGGGCTAATCATTCTCTTGAAGAAGAGTCTTGGGAGAAAGAGGATGAAATGCAAGCCAAGTACCCTCATCTTTTTCATCAACCAGGTACGTAATTTCGAGGATGAAAATTTTCAGAAGGGGGGTAAATGTAATACCCTACTTCTTAAACTCGGTCTGATTACACGGTTGACCCGGTTTAACTATGTAAGACCCGAACTGGAGAGAGTTAGAGCGGGCTCCTTATGGACTATGATGGCAAGGGTGACTTAACACCGAGGCCCGACAAGTCCGAGCGCTTAAGAGACGGGGTACCAAGCCATGTACATGCACCTACCATAAGGCCATATATGGATAAAGTAGGTATTGTAGCCGATATTAAGGTATATACGTATTTTACATCGTATGCCGGGGTGGGGTTGCGCCAAGGCCCAACTCGTTAAAATTCCAAGTTTGGCCCGTCGATGGATGGACAGTGGGCGCACCCACCACCGAAAGTGACCCATCCATGTGAACTATTTAGTTATTTAGGAAGTATATATATAGCATTTATGATTTTCTTTTATTTTCATTTATGACACTCGTACGTTGGTGAGGATAATAAAGAGGAGAGAGAAAAGAAAGGGAGAAGAAGGGAAGAGAAGGTAGAGGAAGAAGAGAAGGATTTCAGCGGCGCCGAAGCTTGATCTTTCCATTCCGACGCCGGAAGAGTGATCCTCAACACTAGATCTACATTTAGAGGTAAGCAAAGTTGGGTTCCTTAAACATTCACCATACCCAAGCATAAACCCTTGATTCGAGTAGGGTTTCTTGAGATCTTGTAAATCCCCTTTGAAATGATGAATCTAAGGTTTAATAGATGATTTATGTGTTGATCTTGAAGGATTTGAAGAGGTATTGACAAGGTTGGAGAAGCATTGCGGGTTTGAAGTGATTTTGAGGGTTTAAAGGTGTTCTTGAGCAAAGAAGGTAGGATGGTTTCCCATCACTTGAATCTACCTTAGATCTAGGTTAGAACCATCCTATAAGACATTGAAAGTGTGAAGAATGAGTTGGGAAAAGCCCATTTGAATCTCCAAAGAATGGAAGAAGTTGGGAAGAAACAACAGTTTTCCCGCCAAGACTGGTGGGTAGGACCGGTGGGCCATCTGGCCCTCCTGTGAGCACCACCGAGAGGGGGCCTTCGGCACAACCGGGCTAGACCGGGCTAACCGGTAGGCCACCTTGCCCGCTGATCTTAGCTGGGCCCCCTGGCCCAATCGACGGGCCAGACCGATGGGCCAACCGGTGAGCCAACCTGCCCGTCGATCCAAACCGGTGGGCCAGACCGGTGGGCCAGATAGGTGGGCTGTCCGACCCACCTGTGAGGCCCTGGAGGTGTTTTTTCGTCTGATTGGACCCAAATCGGACGTGTGATCTTCTTTTAACGTTCTAAACATGATCGTGTCATTGGATCGTGTTAATTTTGATTCTAAAATGGTGAAATACTAACCCCGCTCAATCATGTTAGGTTCACCAAATCCTACGCGTCTCATATCGGATCTCACCCGTACCGAACGTGAATCCTTGTACACTACAGGTAAGTGGGGAGAGGACATTTGGCATTATTTCAAGGCATTGTTTGACATTCATTTAAATGTATCTAGTCTAGTCATGCCATCATGAACATGCTATGTAGATTAGTCATCCTCACATTGTTATGCATGTGTGCTATGTTTACTTTCTAAATGCCAAGTGATGAGATGCTTATGTGATGAATGTTGACATCATGGTGCATAATGCATTAATAGACTAGATGTCGTAGTCGGCTTGGAAACGAGTGCATTGGTGGCCCGTGGTATGGGACGCGGTGGCACTATCAATCGTATATTGTCATATAGGAGCATGCGGTTTAGGATTTTCACTATCCTGCTACGACCCTTCCCAACAGGGGTTAAGGTTTTGGGTTACCATTTGGGGGAAGCAGGTCGCGTTGTCGGTCATTGTGCGGTTAGACATAACGCCTCGGGGTCATTAAGACAATGGAACCCCGTGGTATATTCAAGAGGGCCAATCGATCGCTTTTAAATTATCGGAGTCAAGACCTTTAATTTCGCCATTTACTTTTTCGTGAGAGCCGGTGGACGGCATGGTTTTATTTTTCTGAGTACTCACGGTGGGCCTTCTCCGACAGCCCTATGGGCGTATCGCGGGATGGAGTTCGCTGCTCGTACCCGGAGTATACGCACACTGTGGCTGTAGTAGCACTAAACCAAAGGCTTAGTAATGTTGCTTAGGTGGATGTGATTTAAAATGTATTGCATAACATGTAGTGCATATGATGTGTTTTGTTGTGTGGACTGCTGTGCGGTCCATCTTACCACTTACTGAGCTAGTGAGCTCATCCCAGGGTGCACCCCTTTTAGATGATTTTGCAGGTCATACATCCGAGGAGCACGGGTGGGTCCCACACGAGTTCCCAAGAGGCTGTGGGCCCTCGGGGAGTTAGAGCACGACATCGACTATTCGTGAGAGAGTTGTGCCGGGACCGCAGCTTGATGCCGAATGAGCTCCACTTTTGAGGCCGAGCTGAGCTCTACCATGTGATGCCGAAATGGGCTCAACCTTGATGCCGAAATGAGCTCTAGCCTTTGATACCGAGTCGAGCTGTACTCGATTATTTTAATGGTTTCCTTTATGTACTTGATATGTAAATTGTACTTTATTAGTAAATATCATGCCTTCGCCCACATGTATATATAACTATTGTATCACAATTCGGATATCAAGTATTATGGAGATATTCACAGGTAAACCAAGTCTTCCGTTGATCTGATAATCTTTTATTAGTTGTGTGTATACTGTGGTGGAATACAGTATCAGATGATCCTGGTAGGTTTGGGTTAACCGGTGTTAACCTGGTCACTGGCCCGGTTCAGTGTGAAGGGGGTGTGACAAGAACCATATCCAATACTTCTACTATAACCTAGAGGCTTCCTATAGGGATGGGCAAGATCTTTATCGCCTAGTGAAGGGGAAAGATATTGTTCGACTGTGGATTTATCGGGCCATTTTGGGTTTCGACCGAGAACGCTTATTTTTATAACCCTTCGAGGACTAAGGCCGTGAGTCCGGATTTGAGCATGAGGATGCAAGAGACCATCTTTGATACTATATGTGGGCAGAAAGAGTACCCATTGTCTGAGACTGCCTATAATGCAGCCACTCGAAGTTTTCGATGATCGCTCGGCTCAACCTACTTCCCATAGTAGGTCATAGGAATCAAGTAAGCTTCATGGTAGCTTACTTGCATCTCTGTGGCCCTAGAAGGGGGTGCTTCCCACCTTTGCCTCCTATATGTCATGATGAAGACTATGGAGTATCACACTACTCATCCTAATAACTCTGATTTTTCTTATGGGAGGTCACTCACCAAAGTCTTTGAGTACTTCCAACTGAATTTGACAGGTGAGGAAGGGAAGTACCCAGGGATAGATTTACCAAAGAAAATCTAAAGAGGATGGAGTTGCCAATGCCAATGGGGGCACCACAGGAGGCAGAAGAGCAAGGGTCGAAAGACATGGAGCCTAAGTACATGAGTGAGGAGGATGAGGATTATTTCCCTCATCCTGATGAGGGAGAGATTAATGAGGAGGATATTCTAGAGGAGGAGCCTCTCGAGACTAGGGCTACTGACCCACATTTCACAGCTCCACCACCTTTAGGTGGGGCTTTTGATTTTCAAAAGCTGATGAATAGCATTGGTACCCTGAAGGAGGGGTAAGATTAGATTTCTGAGCAGATGGAGGAGAGTATTGCCCAGGAGTTGGTGATACATCATAGACTGGAGAGGATGGAAACTGATTTTCAAACCCTAACAAGGGACTTGGATGAGGTTTCCAAGGGTGTCACTACTAACTTCCTTAGAGTACAAAGGGAAGTGGTCCTGATCAATGACCGGCTGGACTTTTTCAACTACAATTTTTATTGCAAGTCATGGCCTAAGCAAGGTAGTTCATCTTTCGTGCCAAGGGACGATCATTGAAGTGGCAGTTTCCTCCTCCACATTCTTCTCCTATTTTTCATTCCTCTCTTTCTAACTTATGATGGTAGTTCTGATGGTCTTTGATACTTATATATGCTAGTTATGTATTTTGATACTCTCTTATGGTTGAAAACTTAGATTATATTTTTGTAGATGTTGTTACTTTTTTAGGATAGTTTTATTTGCCTTAGTTATTCTGTTGTGGGTTGGTGGCGATAGTGTGTCACCCCATTTTGTGATTATGTTTATATATGTGATTATCAGGTGACTTTATAATTTTTTTTTTAGAAATTCAATATAGCACCGTTATACTATCAAAATTTTTACTACTTTATGAATCTTGGTTTATGGAATCAACCCACTGATTTAAATTTATTAAAAATTTCGGCAGCACATGAGATAAAATGCAAGTATCTAAAATTTTAATCTTATTATAGGTTTTAGTCCTTTAAGGCTTTTATATTTACCCAACCCCGGGGTCCTATTAAATGACTATATGGGATCTAACTTATATGTTGTGTGTGGGTAGAGCATCTTGCTCTGATACCACTATTGTCACATAGCGGTCCACAGAATCGGACCGTGACCAAGTTAACCCATGTTAACCCAAAACCAGCCAGGATCACATGACACAGTAACCACATCACAGCATACACATACTAAGTCAAATAAAATTTATATTTTAGTGGAAGTCTTACTCGTACATATCTATAAATTCCTCAATACTCTTGATATCTAATTTGTATTGCATAACATAATTACATGTGGCCCCGTAAGCATGATATATACACAAGAAATACAATTAAACATCAAGAGCTCAAAAGGGGTAACATTTCCCAAATAATAAAAAAGAATCCTTATATGGTATTAATGTTGCTGACTCACAACACACTTTCAAGACGGCACTTCGGCCCCATGCCCTAGATCTTTAGGGACCCACCAGTCCTTGATTGAAAATTTTCATGGTGGGTCCTAGCTCTAGCTCACCAGCCGGATAACTTGTAAGATCAACTAAAAAATGGTGTGCACATGGGATGAGCTTACTAGCCCCAATAAGTGAAAAGAATAACCATACAAGTATACGCAATACAAATGAACCTATATACGTGCAGTTTATTTTATTATCTTAGTCTACCTAGACAATAATTCTAAGTCATAGGTGATGTGCTACTCACAATCACAGTGCACGTATGCCCGGGGTCTGAGTTGGGAGCTCCATCCCGTGATACACCCATAGGGTTACTGGAGAAGGCTAGTCGTCGGTACTGGAAAGTAAAATGCTCACCCAAAGCGACATTAAAGTAAATTGCTCACCCAAAGCAACATTAAAGTTTTCCTCACCCAGAGTGACATTAAATTTAAAAGCAGTACGATTGACTTTCTATTATATCACTGAAGTTACCGACAGGATATACCCAACATCTAAACTCCTACTGGGAAGGGTCGTAGCACAAGGATATGTTAATCCTAATCGTATGCTCCTATGTGAGATAATACGACTGTATAGTGCCACCACATCCCATACCATGGGCCACCAATGCATTTGTGTCCAAGTCGACTACGATGTCTAGTCTAACAAGCATCATAATCAATAGTTAAAATCACCTATCTCACATCATGAAACAAAAATAGACATTTAACAATTAAAGATTGTTAAATCATAATTGAATTTCATAATGCACACATCAATGCATAGAATGGTATTCATGGATGACCAGTCTGCACAATAATATATGATGGTATGACTAGTCTGTAACCAAAATGACTTGATGCAATGCCCTCTTCCCACTTACTTATTCATGTACGATGATCACCCTTGGTATGAGGTAGATCTGGCGTACAATGACATGAGTTCTAATACAACCTATCATAAAAGAGCTAGGTTTAGTATACCTCCACTTTAAGGTTGTAGCCAGTGATGTTTGATGATTCTAATGTGTTTAGAATAACAAAAGTAGGTTACCCAACAAATTTGGGTCCAACGAATCCTATAAGACAGATTGATAAGTCGATCGATGGGTAGGACACCCACCAGTCCTTGCTCGTCTGTCGATTCAGGAATACTGCCTGGATCAATGGGCCGAGAGCGACGGGCAAGGCACCCACCAGTCCTTGCTCTCCTGTCGGACTAGTAGCCCTACTTGGATCGGTGGGTCAAGAACAATGGGAAAGACACCCACCAGTCCTTGCTCGTCGGTCATGCCAGCAGCCCACCCAGGACAACAAGTACTGGATTGGTGGGTCCTGTCCATTTCTAGGCACCACCACTAGTGATCGAGGTTTTACTGCTCTCTCCCATTCTTCATCCCACCTTGGAAAAACCATCTAGGGTCAACTTGACCGTATTTTCACAAATCTAAGGCTCAAAATCATGATTCCAACCTAGATCTAAGGTCGATCCAAGGTCTTAAGCGTGGATCTTACCTCTTTGCTCAAGAACACCTCAAACCCTCAAATCATTCTCTTAAGCTCAAGAGATCAACAAAAGCTTCACAAATATTGTAAGTCTTCCTCTAAATCTTTCATAAACAATATATAGAACCTCTATTAAATATGGGCATAATAAGTGTGAAATCTTAAGGGGTATAAATGTACATTTTTCCCCACTTTGGATGATACCCATTTTTTTTTTTTTTTTTTTTTTTTTAAAATTTTTTAAAACTACAAGAGAAAGTGTTAAAAATGAACCAAGAACCGGTCCAAACTTGAACTAATTGTCCAAAGGAACCCACTCGGGTACCCCATCCTCTTTCCCAAAAATCTTGAAGATTATTTCTCTCCTTCCACCTCACAAGATCTTGAAGATGTTTTGTAAGATTCCTTTCGATTTAGTCAAATTGAAGATATTGGTTAATATTGTAGGGGAAAGGGAAAATTAATCATTTAAATTTTTGAAACAGTTTTTCTTTTCCCCACACAATTTCTCAAAAAATGAAAATTTTTACCAAAAATTAAAATTTTTTTTTATTTTTTTTCTTTTTTTAAAAAAGACTTGAAAAAGGAAGGAGGCAAGACCAAAACCCCATAAAAACCCCCTTCCCCCCTTTAGGAAATTTTTCCCCTTTGTTTTTTTTCTAGTTTTTTTCCTAGTTTATGCTTGGGTTTTCTTTCTCCCCCTTATTTTCTTCAAGCTTTTATTCAAGTGATTAATGATAATGAATTAATTTTTAATTTTAATTTTTTAATTATTAGTTTACTTTGTTAATTTAGTTCATAGTTTAGTTAATTTAATTAGTGAATCCATAGTTCTAGCTTTCAAACTTTCTAGTTCTAGGAAAAAAATTGGTTCAAGTGACAAGAATCAAGAGTTTTCAAGTTCAAGAGAGCAAATTCTTCATCAATAAATTTGTTTCCCAAAACCATCAATCCAAATCAATCAAGTTTCAATTCAGCTTACACATAATCAAGGTATGACAAAGTTTATTAGTAAAATTAAGATTTTTTTTTAAATACAAGTAGTGGAATTAGGTTTTTTTTTTTTTCCTTTTTTTTTTTTGTTCTTATTTACATATGTGCTATAATTGAAAGGGGATGCCTAAGAGTGCCTCTCCCAAAAAATTTGGGGGATTGAGAATTTTTTTTTACTTAATTGCTTTCTATTTCAGTTCTTCAATTTTTTAGTTTAGCCTTTTTTATTTTAAAATTTTTTTTTTTTTATTATTTTTCAGCATTTATTTTATTTTTAATTAAAGTAATTTCCCCTTTAAAAAATTTTTAAATTTTGATGTTGAATGTTAGGTCATTTTTTTCATTTATATGCATATTCTAGGACCATAATCTAAAATCAACCATCCCTTTTCACTCCATTT
This sequence comes from Macadamia tetraphylla, assembly GCA_022985045.1. Taxonomy (NCBI): domain Eukaryota; kingdom Viridiplantae; phylum Streptophyta; class Magnoliopsida; order Proteales; family Proteaceae; genus Macadamia; species Macadamia tetraphylla. Next base: position 21,494,000 of record CM040968.1, on the reverse strand, counting down.
TTAATTTGGTAAGATAGAATGACTAATCTTCCCTTTTGATCGAATTGGCTAAAAAATTTTGCTTAGGTAACATATTTTTTAAAATCAAAAAAGTTTTTGGCAGTTGCCGGGGGATATAGTCATTTTATTTTTTTTACTTTAGGTTAGTCAAGTGTTTTTTTTTTTTAAAAAAAAAAAAAAAGAGGGAAAACCCCATCCTCTGGTAATCACTAACAAAAAAAAAACCCTAAAATAATTTTTTTTCTTTTTTTTTTTTCCAATAATTCAAGTTTTTACCAAGAGTGGAAACATAAACATTAGTAGTCCCCACTCAAATACGAATCCCCTTTATTCGATTATAGGTGGATTTAAAAACTATATGGATCCCTTTTCTGTCAACCCAGGGCAACCTTAACTTTGGAATCATTTTTAAATTATTGAGGGTCATATCAATTGACCCAATTTTTTACCCTTTTATTTTAGTTGTAATTAATTAATTTTTAGAGAACCCCAAATTTTTTTTTAGGTGGTTAGTGCATAAATGTGTGGACCCTTTATTCTACCAATCGTTTAAATAAAAGTACCCATTTTAAGAATGGCGAACAACCTAATCCCACTTTAAAGGGTAGATTCTACCCCCTAGGGGGCCCAACCTTCTTCATTATATTACCACGCCAAGGGAACAACTATGAACCTTTAAAAATCAACATCACTAATTTTCCCCCCTTTTTTGGGCTACCCCCCAAAGGGTTTTATTTGTTCCCGGAGAATTTGGGGAGGTTTGTTCCTCATTAAGATAAATTGCTCAATTTATGATCTATTAAACTTAGATGCATTACCTTTTCCTAAAAGGTTGGGAAAAAATGGAAAATGGGGTGCCCAAATAATTCCATTACCACATGGGGTCAATTTTGGGGACATTTTTAGAAAAAATTTTCCCCTTTTATAAAAAAAAAACTCAAGAGCAAAATCATGAGTTTTAAAAACCCCAAAATTTATTTTTAGACTAAAGGAAAAAGGGTTTTTAAAACCTTCTCCAAAGTGTCCCCACCATGGGATTGATAAATGGCATTTTGCCCAAAAAATTTATAAAAGGGGTAGACTACCATACCAAGCAGATTTAGAGTCTATATGTCCCCAAAAATTCAACTTATGGGAAAAAAGGGAAAAATTTTTAAAAATTTAGTTGGCCCTAAAAGACAAGAGAATGGGAGTCTACTTAAAAAGTGAGAGAACAAAAGGAGGTAAAGGGACTATTCGATGGGATAGTAACCAAGGAAAAACCCCTTTAGATAGCCTCATTAAGAAAATAGAAGCCCTTATCCCTAAAGCACATGCCCATCCACCAAATCCAAAATCAATTTTCTATTCAATTTGGGGTCACTCCCTGGGCATGTAATGGGAAAAAAGCCCCAAAGTTGGGGGAATGAAAGTGTTAATGCTCTTTACCCCAAAAACCCCTTTAAAAACACTTAAATTAAAAGGGGGAGAAATCCCTAATTTTTATGGAAACCAAAAGGAAAACAAGGAAAGGCCCCTCCAACTTTCACAACCAAGGGAACCTAGTCCCCGAGGCCCAATTTTCCCTACCACCAATTTTTTTCGGGCCCAATCTAGGCCCTCGTTAAATTTTCTAAACCCCTCTCCAAGCACCTTATCAAAACCCCGGGGGTTTCATCCATTTGGGGAGGGGTAAGAATTAACAAACTAGGAAAACATGGCCCCTTTTCATGACAAGCCAAATAAATGGAGAGGCCCCCCAACTTTTACAATCATGCATGAGAAGGAGAAAAAAAAATTTTCCCAGTCACCAGGTTTAATCCAAAACTTGGTGTAAATCCACAAAGGCTACCTACTCACTTAATGTTTACAAAGTCAACAAAACCAAGGGGCCCCCCAACCAGTTAATTTGGTATATGCCCTACGGAGTGGCGAGAGTATCTAGGAATGGTACCACTCCTTCTTCCCCCATTTGACCTTTTTGTTTACCCTCCAAATATCGAGGCTACCATTGTCCTTCCCCTTTTGGTTCGCAGATGGACCTAAAAAATTAAGGATATTTGGTGGAAGACCAAAAAAAATTCTATTAATGAGAGAACTTCCCACAGTTTTATGTTTTTTTTTCCAACCGTTTGATGAATAAGAAGAAAAACTTTAAAGGAAAAAATTTAGAAGTCTTTAAAAGGTAGAGGAAAAAATCCCTCTTTTTGGGTGCCCTAACTCAAATCCCAACCCATGCCAAAGTCCTCAAAGACTTATGCACTCAAAAGCCACCACAAGTGTGCCCAAAAAGGCATTTTGGGAGCTAATATCAGTTCAATGATCACACAACCTTTTAGAACCAAGTATAAAGGGTCCCGGTGTCCCACCATTGTTTTTGTCATTGGCAACAACCCAATTTATTATGCCCCAATTGACCTTGGTAAAATGTGAACCCTTTTACCTTATCAAGTTTTCAACAACTTGGATTAGGAGATTTAAAAACCATAGGGGCCCCTCTTCCTTGGCAAAGTTCATCAAGATTCCAAAAGGGGGTGGTCAAGATGTCCTACTTAAGGTTTAAAAAAAAATTTTTCAGTTGATTTTTTTTTTTGGGCACCAAACCCTTCACCACTAGGGATAAGATTCCCCATCATTCTTGGGAAAACCATTCCGGGTCCAAAAATGCATTAATTAATTATAAAAAGGTTTACTAAGGATAACTTTTTAAACCCCACTATGGGGTTCAACATGTATAAGGGTTTGGGGAAGCAACCCACAATTAAAGAAGAGGTTAAATGCTTGAGGATTTTTTTATGATATTGTTAAAACTTTTGACATTGACTTTGATTCAGAATTTTAAAAGTGTAGGAAAAAATTAGAGGAAAGATACTAAAAAATTTTCTTCGAGGTTTGGAACCTTCATACACCCATGGAGCCCAAATTTTCCTCTATCAAATTCTCTTCCTAAACCCCCAATTGTTGAGCCCCTAAGCTTGATTTGAAAGAGTTTCCCTTTAACTTAAGGTATGCCTTCTTAGGAGAAGATCAAATTTTTCCTTTTTTATCACCTCAAAATTTTAAATTCAAGTCAAGAGGAAAAAGTTAATCAAAGTTTTAAAAGAAAACAAAGAAGCCTTAGGTTGGGAAAGGAAACATTAAAGGAATTAACCCCCTTAATCCTTCAAATCATATTTACCTCATGGAGGATTCAAAACCTTCTAAGGGGAAACCCCAAAAAGGGGAAAACTTTTGATGCAAGAAGCTATCAAGAAAAATTTTAAAATGTTGGATCATAGATCATCAAACCCCCTTTCAAAAGCAAATGGGTAAATCTAGTGCACGTGGTGCCCAAAAAAATCCCGGGTCATAGTAGTCCAAAATTTAAAAAAAAATTGATCCCTACCCTGTCCAAAAGGGTGGCGGTGTGCATTGACTAAGGAAATTAAATGCAAAAACTTGAAAAGCCACTTCCTTTGCCCTTTTTTTTTATCAAATGTTAGAGGGTTTGCGGACATGAGTATTATTGTTTCCTTGATGGGTTTTTTCGCTATAAAAGATTTCCCCTTGCCTTAGATACCAACACAAACCACTTTTTTAAAGCCCCTATGGAACCTTTGCTTATTGGCTATGCCTTTTGGGCTTTGAATGCCCCCCCACCTTCCCAAAAATGCATGATGAGCATTTTTTCCCATATGGTTGGGGACTTTTGGAAAATGTTTATGGATGGTTTTTCTATTCATGGGTCCTTATTTTTTAATTGTTTGGATCATCTTTCTTTAGTACTCAAACAAAGCAAAGTGACTAATTTAGTCCTTAATTAGGTGAAATGTCATTTCATGGTTACACAAGGCATAGTGTTAGGTCATATCATTTCTAAAGAAGGGATCAAGGTTGATAGAGCTAAGGTGGACTTAATTTCAAAATTACCACCTCCAAAGTCAGTTAAGGACGTTCTTCATTCCTTCTTGGGTCATGTAGGGTTCTATCATCGGTTCATCAAGAACTTCATTCACATGGCTAGACCTCTCACCAATCTTTTGGCTAAAGAACAATCCTTCAAATTTTTTTGTGAATGCCTCGTGTGCCTTGAGAAATTAAAGAAGGTATTGACTATAACCCCCATTATTCAAGTTCCCTTTTGGACTGAGCCTTTGAATTAATGTATGATGCATCTGATTTACTATAGGGGCAGTCTTAGGGTAGAGAGTTGATAAGCTTCCTCGTGTTATCTATTATGCCAGTAGAACTCTCAATGATGCATAGCTGAACTATACCATAACTGAGAAATAATTTTTAGCTGTTGTATTTCTATTAGAAAAGTTTCATGTATATCTGATAGGTTCTCATGTAATTATTTACACTAACCATGTAGCTATCAGGTACATTGTTCAGAAAAAGAATGCCAAAGCTCGTCTCATCAGATGGTTTTGCTTTTACAGGAATTTGACCTAGAAATTAGGGATAAAAAAGGTAGTGAAAATTTGGTTGCAGACCATTTGTCCTAGTTACCCAATTCTTTGACTATGAATTCTTAAGTTAACAAGTATTTTTCTGATGAGTAATTCTTTGTAGCATCTAGTGAAACTTGGTTTGTAGATATTATAAATTTTTTAGTTACTGTTGCAGTAAAAATTGACTAGCCAATCCTCCTTACAGCTCCCGATGTTTCATGCCTGCATGT
>CM040968.1:21395108-21489258 GCA_022985045.1 Macadamia tetraphylla | reverse complement strand
CTTTGCATATGAATTTTCGAATATCTTTTTGATATTTTTTTTTTATCTCTTGTTTTGTTTTCTTGGGGTTAATCATGTCATGATGTATTGTTGTTTTCACAGTGTTGTTGTTGTTGTTGTTGTTGTTGTTTTTCCTTTTAAGTTTATCGTGGTACATATGCATGGCTTGGCACGTTGTGATTTATATGGAACACCAAGCGAATGGAAGTTCGACTTAATTGGGTGAAACGATTCACCTAATACATTCCTTAGTTTGCACGGACACAAGCTTAATCTTTTTTTCGGACCTATTCAGATATAGTCAATATATAGTTTTATTTGTTGGTCATATACCCTAAGTTAGGTGATGACTCTATGTCATTCAAAACCTAGACCTTTTTTTTTTTTTCTTTCTTGGATGACCACTTACGTCCACATCAAATAACATTCCATTTTTCCTATAAAATTGCAATTGTTCTATGATTCAGGTCAAAACTCTACTGGGAGAGGGTCCCCTAAAAGGCAACGTGGCCTTACATCAGTGTGCTTTTCTTCCCAAACTGAAAAGAAAATAGAAAAAAATAACCTACAAATCTTATTCCAATTTTACCACTGCCTTTTCTACATTTGATGGAGCAATACAATGGGATCTAGATCCTCTACAATTCTCAATTTGTGCAGTTAGGAGCAGTTCTACCTTCAGAACATGACATCTGTCCCATGCCACATGGACGGTGAGGATGAGGAGAGAGGATGGTAGAGAAAAATCACGACCCTATTCCTGTTCTGACCCAAACCCAATCCTACGTTAACAGATCCCTCGATCCTCTTTCACGCTTTAGAGATGAAATATAAAAGAGAAGAAGACCTGTTCGATCGATCGTTGATGGTGAGACATGTATTGTTGTTGTTTTCCTGCGATCGATCATTGGATCAAAGGCGCAGGTCAATTCTTGTTGTTAACGATCTCTTCCATTTCACCTATATGTTCTCATAACATAAACCCGTTTCATCTTTAATTATCCACTGAACTTTTCAGATGATCATAGGTTGGACATTGAATAGGTCCTCCACATTTTTTTTTTCTTTGTCAGTCGTCATGGATTTCACGTCTGAAACAGCCAAGCATGTTTTCCCATAGAGATTCTTTCCTCTTTAGAGCTGAAAAATAAAAAGAAGAATTTACATCCCCCTCTCCTGTACTTTGCTCTTATTACATCTCCTTCCCCTGTGTTTTTAGAAATTACATCCACCTCCCTTGTAGTATGTTAAATTTTACAAGAAGACTCACCCTGTTAACTTTTTACGGTTTAATTCGTACAATATTTCAGTAATACCCATATTACCCTCATTATTGTGTTTTTATTCTTTCACCCTTTACCTTGATATACATCTTCCTTGGCGAACGACAATCGAAGCTATGGTGCTGCCAAGACCTTCGGACCTTCGTTGTGGCATTCGCCAGCAAGCACCTCACCGTCGTTGTCACTTATCAAAGTATTCCTCTTCCTTGGTGGGCAACAAAAGGCGAACGACGAACAACGACATGTATGCATACTGGGTATTGAGACACCTCCTTCTGTTTGTAGCTAATCTACAAATTTGGGGATTCTCTCTTTCTAGCGATCGGTTGACGATGATGGATTTTCAAGAGAGCGATTTGTCCAAAGTACGATCTTTGCTAAAATAATAACGTTGTCAATTCTAACTTCAGAATGATTATTGTTAAGTTTGTCTCGAATTCTTGACCCATTTTGAAGATTGACCCATTCGATATATTTTGGTGGCGACCCAAATGAGAAGTTTTCTGAAATTTGTGATGGAAGCAGAGGGGTTGGGCCGATAGGCCCGGAGCCCATCACTAATCACGTATGGGGTGCGGGGGCGTAGCCCCCGTGGTATGGTTCGATCGGATCGACCATGATCCAATGGGTCAACCTTCAACTTGGAGTATATAATGTACTGTTGTCTTGTTGAGAAAGTCATTGTATTTTTAAGGATTTTTCGAGCTAGGGTTTCAGGGCGAGTTTTCTCACCACTGCTTGGGTGTAATCTCTCTTCTACATAGTGAAACTTCTTCTTCTTTTCCGAGGACATAGCACACCACCTTGGTTTGTGAACCTCGTTAAATCTCTATGTTGTGCCATCTGTCTTGGTTTATTTATCATATTTATTGGTGTTTGCTCTAACAATTATCAACCTTCACAAGGAAAGAAAGAAAAATGGCATAGAAAAATAACGTTATCATTTTCAACTCTGCTTAATGTTCCTATTTATTGTAAATCATTAAGCTCGCTCGCGAAATGTTCCAATTTACTTGAAGTTGCAGGGAATATTTTCGATTGCTCAAGCGAATGGCTGGCCACAAGCTTGCTCACGTCACTTTGAAAGGACTAAATTTGGTAAAGGAGATTATCTTAGGGTCTACCCTTGGGTTGCTTGCGGGAGGGCTATAGAAAATGCATCACTGGAATGAGCAGAGGAGATCAAGAGCATTTTTGACATGCTAGAGAAAGGTGGGGTTGGTATTGTTGCTGAAGAATAGACCTTCCGCATCCAATATGCTCCTATCAATACTTTGAAAATGGATTTTTGTTTGTTGCATTACTTTGCAATCGACTCATGCAAGTTTGGATGGAAATGACGTAATTGAGTGGTTCAGGTATTAATAAATTCTCTGAGTTAGTCTCTCTCTCTCTCTCTCTCTCTCTCTTCCTTACGGTGTATTGCAATGCAAAAAGGGCATGTATCTCAGAATTCCTATTCTTCAAGCTATTTGTGAAGGCTTTGTCTGACAAGGAGAGCAATTCATGTGGAATTATCCGACTCCTTCAATCCTCTTCTGGAAGTTATGACAATTAAAAAATAAAACAGAAGCCGTTGATCGAGAAATAGAGGATTCTAAAAGTTTTTTCTTCAACTCAAACTTTCCAAATCAAAAGAGTGGGGAACCACCGCTGCAATTCACCTTCGACCTCTCCGACAGGGAGTCAGAGAAGAAGGTAAGGCTGGAGTTGTTGATGGATGGCATTTTTGCGTAAAACTAGAGAATTATTGTTATTAGGGTGTAAGTTTAGCACTGACAATCCGAACCTGCCCTAACCTACCTTGAGCCCAAACCCTGTTTAACTCGACTATGAGGGCCAACCTGGCCCAACCCAACCTAACCCTATGTGAGGTTGGACCGGGCCTGGGTTGAGGCATAGAAAACCCAGCCTGCCCTAACCCGCCTGAGTACCTGATTATTATTGTGCTTTGTAAAATGCAGGTGTGTGATACCTTACTTTCTAAACTCGGTCTAATTTTTCGGTTAGTTCGATTTGGTCTTGCAGACCTGAACCTGAGCTAGTCGGGGCAAGTACCTTATGGAACATGATGACAAGGGTGACTCTGAACTCAGGTTGGCCAAATGATCTGGAGTCAGTGCCTAGTATAGTCCATGTACAGAAGTCGTATACTTATACGTATCACGAGGCCATGTAGCACAATAAAGGTACATAACCATATTTTATATTGAGTATGCATATAAATAGTCTACAGGGAGCGAAATACATGTCGAGACCGAGCCCCATCGAAAACCCCAATGTTTAGGCTAAGTTTTGGCCGACTGGTGGGTGGTCATAGGTGGGTCGACCCACCAGTGTGACCTACCAATCTGGTCACTAGATATTTTTACCCCACTATAAATAGCATTTATTACCTCTCTTTCACCTCATTTATTGTTTTACACGGTAGTTGAGAAAAGTATAAGAAAGATAAAAAGAAGAAAAATGGAGAGGAAGGAAGAAGAAAATGGGGAAGGAAACAATCGTTGTGGATTGTCGGGGTCAATCTTTTGAATCCGACACCGGATTTGTGATCCTCATCTCAAGATTCTACAATTTGAGGTGAGTAAAATCTATATTCCTTACTCCTTAAGCCTTTATGAAATCCAAAATGAAACCCTTCGATTTGGGTAGAAATCCTCTGGATCTTGCTACTATCTTTTGAGAATATGAATCTAAGGTTTAATATTCAAGTTTAAAAATATGTTACTGCAAGCGTATGGTATATTATAGCCAACAGGTCTATCACAAGGAGATAAGTCACTCTATCTTACCTACTCTAAGTATGGCGAGAGTGAACAAGAGATGGTTGATTTTAGATTATGGTCCTAGAACATGCATATAAACGAAAGAAAATGACCTACACATTCAATATCTAAATTAAACAGTTCTAACGCATATAAATTAAATAGTTCTAATGCTGGATTACTTTAATTAGAGAACTAAAATAAATGCTGAAAAATAACAACTAAAAAAAAGAATATGTAAATAATAAAGCTCAACTAACAAATGAAGAACTGAAATAGAAAGCAATTAAGTAAAGAAAAATTCTCAATACATCGACCGAATTTCTGGGAGAGGCACTACTCTAGGCATCACCTTCAATTATTGCACATATATAAATAAGAACACAAGAAAAGGGAAAAAAAAAGCATAAAAATCCTAACTCCACTACTTGTATTTAAATAAAAATCTTAATTCTACTAATAAACTTTGTCATACATTAATTATGTATAAGCTGAATTGCAACTTAATTGATTTGGAGTGATGGTATTGGAACAAAATTATTAATGAAGAACTTGCTCTCTTTAACTTGAAAACTCTTGATTCTTGTCACTTGAACCAATTCTTTCCTAGAACTAGAAAGTTTGAAAGCTAGAACTATGGATTGCACTAATTAAATTAACTAAATTATGAACTAAATTAACAAAGTAAACTAATAATTAAACAAACTAACAATTAAAAATTGAATTGCATTATCATTAATCACTTGAATAAAAGCTTGAATAAACATAAGGAGAGAGAGAAGAGAACTAAGCATAAACTAGGCAAAAAAAAAAACTAGAAAATAAACTAAGGGGAATAATAATCCTAAGAGGATGGAAGGGGCTTTTATAGGGCTTTGGTCATGCCTCCTTCCTTCTACAAGTCTTCTTTAAGAAAAAAAAGAAAATAAAATAAAATTCAATCTTAGTAAAAATCCTCATTCTCTGAGATATTGTGTGAGGAAAGAGAGAAACTCTTTCCAAAATTAACAGACTCTATTCCTTCCCTGCAATATTTACCAATATCTTGCAATCTTTACTAAATCAGAAAGGAATCTCTATATGGTATCTTCAAAATCTTGTGAAGTGGTAAGGAGAGAGAATAATCTTAGGATTTTATAGAAGAGATGATGTGGTATCACTGAATGGGTTCCTTTGGACAAGTTTGTTCAAGCTTGGACCGGTTTTTGGTTCACTTTAACACTTTCTCTTGTAGTCTTGGAAACTGTAAAAAAAAAAAAAAAAAAAATATATAAAATATTATATATATAGTACTATCCAAAGTGGGGCAAAATGTACACTTCTATCCGTAAGATTTCACACATTATTATGCTCATCAAGTTCCCCCATACTTGATTTTTGTTCGTCTTCAAGCAAAACAAATAAAATAAAGAAAAGAAAAAAAACTAATCACTATTGCAGGAATTATGGTTGCATTTAGCATGTACAACAAGCCTTTAAGACCCTAAGTTACCTTAGTGGACGAGTTGTGTTTCATGGGTGTTTGTAATGAATATACACCTAAAATTCAAATTAACTTGAAAAATTACAATTTAAAGTTTCTAATAACTACAAAACACACACCCTCTTTCAATTAGAGCACATCAATCGAGGAACCCCACACTTGAACTTTAATATTTCATCTAGATTTAGGAACAAACACACATCTCAAATAGGAACAACCCTTATATCTTCTAAAGCATGACCTATCCTAAGGCAAACCACATTGTAAGGTAGGGACCATGAACTAGGGTTTTGGAGCGTTAACCAATCATAAACAATAAGGCATAATAGTATATTTTCTCTTTTTTTTGAGATTTTTTTTTTCATTCTTTAGTAGAGAACTCATTCTACTCCATTACATTTGGCCTAAATAACATGGTGGAGCAAACACTAAAAATCTAAGTTACTAAGTAGTTTCGCTTTATGCATATGCCAATAATGACAGTGATGCTAAGTTTTTTTCAGAAGTGTTCTTTCCTAAGAGATTCGATCAAAATACCCCGCTTCATGAGGCACAGTGTTCTATCTAGCTCATAGAAATTCTATACTTACTTTTTACTTTTTTTGACCAATTTTCATTTTGTTTGCATATCTATATCATATATTTTTATACCATGCCAAGAATATGGTCTCAACTCCTAACCTAAGAACAAAGACACCAACTAACAAAGGGTCCTACACCTTAGGACAAGTATCTCTAAATCATTTAAGGGAGGTCTCACTTCAAAACATATACTCATTACCATCCTCTCAATAGGAATTATAGTACCAAGATGGGTCCTATATCTCAATTTTCTTTTTTTTGGAGGGTGTATATAAAGTACATGAAAACTCTAAAACGTAACCTCAAGTTCTAAACGGTCAAACTCTCCCCCATACTTAAATTGTGCAATGCTCTCAATGCAGAAAAAGAAAGAAATGATAAGACAAAAGAACAAGAAGAAAATTACCAAATGGGATCAAATATCATCGTAAAGAGGCTCATGGAGAATCATGATCTTTGCATCATGCATTGAAGGTAGCTCAAGGAATGGCTTTAGATGGTGCCCATTAACTTTAAAAATTTCCCTGGTGGATGGATTCATGACCTCTATGGCACAATGGGGGAATACAGTTTACACAAGGTAAGGACCTTCCCACCGAGAACGAAGTTTTCCTGAAAAGATATGTAATCTAGAATTGTACAACAAAAATTTATCACCAGGCATAAAAGATTTCCTAACAATGTGCCTATCATGAAAAGCTTTACCGTTTTCCTTCGAAAGTTTTTCACTATCATAGGCATCAACTCAGATAGTTGAAGATCTCCATGAGCTCCTACAGGAGACAAATCAAAATTGAATTTCTTAATTGCCCAAAAAGCAAGATGCTCTAACTTAACAGGAAGGTGACAGGCTTTCTCGTATACCAAATGGTATAGGGATTGACCAAGTATGGTCTTATAAGCAGTCCTATACACCAACAAAGCATCCAATAGATGGTTAGACCAATCCTTTCGATTTGAGTTAATTGTCTTCTCTAGAATTTGCTTGATATGCCTATTAGACACTTCTACCTACCCGCTGATTTATTGGTGGTATGGGGTAGCCAACTTGTAGATAATCCCATACTTCTGCACTAAGGCCTCAAAAGGTTTATTACAAAAGTGCTTGCCCCTATCACTAATGATAACTCTAAAGGTACCATATCGGAAAAAAATATTTTTCCTTAAGAATTGAATGACCACCTTGTGGTCATTGGTCTTACAAGCATGAGCTTCAATCCATTTCGACATGTAGTCTATAGCCAAAAAATATATTCATATCCACATGACTTAGGGAAGGGGCCCATAAAATCTATTCCCCAAACATCAAAAACCTCAACCATGAGGATTGGGTTGAGAGGCATCATATTCTTTATATTGATTTTTCCTAAAGACTGACAAGAAGGACAAGCCTTACAATAAGCAAAACCGTCCTTGAAGAGACCGGACTAATAAAATTCACATTGTAATACCTTGGCTACAGTCTTAGTAGGCCCAAAATGGTCACCATAAGCCTGATCATGGCAAAAGGAAAGAATAGAATGATGCTCATAATTAGGGATATATCTCTAGATAATTTGGTTAGGGCATAACTTAAAAAGGTGAGGATCAGCCCAAAAGAAATACTTAACTTGTAAGTAAAAATGATACTTCTTTTGGGAAGACCAATGATCTGGAGTCTTGTTTGTAACTGATGAGGGCATTTATCCCTAACCACGGTGCGGCCAAGGAGCGAACTAACGAATGCTACACTGCTACCTCAACCCTTCATTTGCCCGAGCTATCACCTCGGCATCTCATCTAGCCGTGCTATCACCTCGGCCCTCCATCAGTCTGAGCTGTTACCTCGGCATCTCATCTGACCATACTGCCACCTCGGCCCTTCATCAACCTGAGCTATCATGCCAGCCCTCCATTAGCCCGAGCTATCACGTCGGCCCTCCATCAGCCTGGGCTACCACCTCGGCCTGACGTCAAGAAGCAAGGTTCCCAAAAACGTGCTTTCATCCACTCCTACATTCAAGGCGTAATCCCTGATCACAAGGACAGGACTCTATTCACTACATATCATCAGAGGCATCCACTCCTCCCATGTTGGAACTTCCGAGATAAGAGGGGAATATTCCCTTGGTATACCCTAGGATCTAGAATATTCCCAGCATCAGAGAGTTATCCCTCACCAGGATTCCACACCCATCTAGACTCTCCACAGACTTCACCTTTCTCCATTCCATCAGTGGCCTATAAATACCAAGGTAAGCCTCTGTTGAAGGGGATCGATCACTTCTTTTGACTGAAAACTCCCTTGAGTATCTGTTGTGGGAAGAACTGATTTAGGCATTAGAGAGTCTCCCATCGGGTCAGCCCGGTTCTCCCCTGTCTTCTCTTCTGTGCAGGCCAGTCGAAACATCGGGAGCTGCAAGGAGGATTGGCTAGTCAATTTTTACCGCACCAGTAACTAAAAAATTTATAATATCTACAAACCAAGTTTCACTAGATGCTACAAAGAGTTACTCATTAGAAAAATACTTGTTAACTTAAGAATTCATAGTCAAAGAATTGGGTAACTAGGACAAATGGTCTGCAACCAAATTTTCACTACCTTTTTTATCCCTAATTTCTAGGTCAAATTCCTGTAAAAGCAAAACCCATCTGATGAGACGAGCTTTGGCATTCTTTTTCTGAACAATGTACCTGATAACTACATGGTTAGTGTAAATAATTACATGAGAACCTATCAGATATACATGAAACTTTTCAAATAGAAACACAACAGCTAAAAATTATTTTTCAGTTATGGTATAGTTCAGCTGTGCATCATTGAGAGTTCTACTGGCATAATAGATAACACGAGGAAGCTTATCAACTCTCTACCCTAAGACTGCCCCTATAGTAAAATCAGATGCATCATACATTAATTCAAAGGCTCAGTCCAAAAGGGAACTTGAATAATGGCGGTTATAGTCAATACCTTCTTTAATTTCTCAAAGCACACGAGGCATTCACAAAAAAATTTGAAGGATTGTTCTTTAGCCAAAAGATTGGTCAGAGGTCTAGCCATGTGAATGAAGTTCTTGATGAACCGATGATAGAACCCTACATGACCCAAGAAGGAACGAAGAACGTCCTTAACTGACTTTGGAGGTGGTAATTTTGAAATTAAGTCCACCTTAGCTCTATCAACCTTGATCCCTTCTTTAGAAATGATATGACCTAACACTATGCCTTGTGTAACCATGAAATGACATTTCACCTAATTGAGGACTAAATTAGTCACTTTGCATCGTTTGAGTACTAAAGAAAGATGATCCAAACAATTAAAAAATAAGGAGCTATGAATAGAAAAATCATCCATAAACACTTCCAAAAAGTACTCAACCATATCAGAGAAAATGCTCATCATGCATCTTTGAAACGTGGCAGGGGCATTACAAAGCCCAAAAGGCATATGCCAATAAGCAAAGGCTCCATAGGGGCATGTAAATGTGGTATTGTGTTGGTATCTAAGGCAATGGGAATCAGTTTATAGCCGAAATAACTATCAAGGAAACAATAATACTCATGTCCGGCTAACCGCTCTAACATTTGATCAATAAAAGACAAAGAGAAGTGGTCTTTTCAAGTTGTTGCATTTAACTTCCTGTAGTCAATGCACACACGCCATCCTGTTTGGACACGGGTAGGGATCAATTCACTTTCAATATTTTGGACTACTATGACCCTTGACTTCTTTGGCACCACGTGCACTAGATTTACCCACTCGCTATCAGAAATAGGGTTGATGATACTATGATCCAAGCATTTTAAAATCTCTTTCTTGATAGCTTCTTGTATCACAAGATTAGCCCTTCTTTGTGGTTCCTTAGAAGGTTTTGAATCTTCCATGAGGTGAATATGATGTTGAACGAATGAGGGGCTAATTCCTTTAATGTATGTCATAGTCCAACCTAATGCTTCTTTGTTTTCTTTTAAAACTTTGATTAACTCTTTCTCTTGACTTGAAGTTAAATTTGAGGTGATAATAACTGGTAAAATTTGATCTTCTCCTAAGAAGGCATACCTTAAGTTAGAGGGCAACTCTTTCAAATCAAGCTTAGGGGGCTCAACAATTGAGGGTTTAGGAAGAGAATTTGATAGAGGACCAATGGGCTCCATGGGTGTATGAAGGCTCCAAACCTCGAAGAAGATATTTTTAGTATCATTCTCTAATTCTTTCGTACATTCTTGAAATTCTGAATCAAAGTCAATGTCAAGAGTTTTAACAATATCATAAAAAAAATCCTCAAGCATATTAAACTCTTCATTTATTGTGGGTTGCTTGCCCAACTTATACATGTTGAACTCTATAGTGTGATTATCAAAAGATATCCTTAGTAAACCATTCCGGTAATTGATTAATGCATTGCTGGTAGCCAGGAATGGTCTTCCAAAAATGATAGGGATCTTATCCCTAGTGGTGAAGGGTTTAGTGTCTAAAATAATAAATCAACTGAAAAAATAAATTCTCCTACCTTAAGTAGGACATCTTCGACCATCTCTTTTGGAATCTTGGAGCATTGCCAACGGAGAGTGGCCCTATGGCTTTCAAATCTCCTAATCCAAGTTGTTGACAAACTTGATAAGGTAGAAGGTTCATACTTGTATAAAGGTCAAGTAGGGCATGATCAATATGAGTGTTGCCAATGACACAAGCAATGGTGGGACACCCAGGATCTTTATACTTGGCTGCTATAGGTTGTGTGATCATTGAACCGATATTAGCTACCAAAAATGCCTATTTTGGCACACTTGTGGTGTGCTTATGAGTGCATAAGTCTTTGAGGACTTTGGCATGAATTATTTGAGATTTATCAAAAGGATGTTTTTCACCTTTTAAAAATAAATTTTGTAAAATTGTATTTTAGCTAATATAAAGCGATAATGAGAATCATTAAACCGAATTCGTCCACTTAAATAGTATTTACAAAATAATCCAATAAGCTTTTTGGCTTTGCGAACCTAAATTAATCACAATTATTCGATATTAGTCGGTCATTAGAATAATTCGATGATTCTGCCACTCTATGGTGCATAAGTCTTTGGGCTTGGATAGAATGGGATTTGAGTTATGGCATCTAACAAGAGGGATGTTTTTCTACCTTTTAAAGACTTCTAAACTTTTTCCATTAAAGTTGTTTCTTCTTATTCATCAAGCATGATTAGAAACATTTATATCATTATGTAGAGTTCTCTCATTAATAGAATTATTTTAGTGGCTTCCACCAAATGATCCTTAATTTTTTAGGTCCATCTGGGAACCTAAAATGAAAGGCACAATAGTAGTCTCGATAGTTGGCAGGGTCAGGAAGGTCCTGGTGGTGAAGAAGAGTGGTACCATTCCTGATCCTTGGCCTTCTAGTAGGGCATATCACCGTATTATATTGGTTAAAGGGCTTGGTGTCGTTGTAATGACAACATTAAGCTAAAAGTAGGTAGTCATTGTGGAGTTAGCACTACAGTCTAGGATTCAACAAATTGTCACTAGGAAATTTTCTTTCACCTTCTCATGCATGATTGTAACAAGTTGGGTGAGTTCTCTCCATATTATTATGGCTTGTCATGAGAAGGGCATGCTTTTCTAACATTAATTCTTACCTCTCAAGTGGATCCAACCGTTTTGATAAGGTGCTTGGATCTTGTCAAATTTTAGCTGAGGGCCTAGATTAGGCGAGAGTCAATTGTGGTGATGCAAAATTGGGCTCTGGGGACTAGGTTCCCTTGGTTGTGAAAGTTAGATGGACCTCCTTGATTCCTTTGGCTTCATAAAAATTGAGGACGATTTCTTCAAACCTAATTATAAGTGTTGCTAAGAGGTTGTTTAAAAGCATTAACACTTTCATTGTCCCTTAACATGGGGACATTTTTCCATTACATGTCCAGGGTGACACAAATTGTACATAGAGATATGATTTTGGACTTGGTGGAAAGGGCATGTGCTTTAGATAAGGGCTTCATCCTTAATGAGAGCTATCTAAATGGGCATCCTTGGTTACTATCACATCGATATAGTACCCTCTGCCTCCTATAGTTCTCTCACTTTCTTGAGTAGACTCCCATTCTCTTGTCTTTTTAGCTAGGTCAACTAAAAATTTTAAAGTTTCATTTTTGTCCGCATAAGCTGTGAAGCCTGTAGGACATATAGACTCTAACATCTGCTTGGTATGGTAGTCTATCCCTTTATAAATTATTTGACAAAGATGCCATTTATCAATACCATGGTGAAGACACTCTTGGAGAAGGTCTTGAAACCTTTCCATGAGTCTGAAAAATGAATTTTGAGGTTTTTTTAGAACTACATGATCTCGCTCTTGAGTTTGTTCATTTTATACAAGGGAAAATTTTTTCTCAAAAATGCTACCGTTAACTGATCCCATGTGGTAATGGAATTAGTTGGCAGCCCATATAACCATATTTTTGCTCCAACCTTTAGTGAAAAGGTAATGCATCTAAGTTTAATAGTATCATCACTGAGCAATTGTATCTTAATGAGGATACAAACCTCCCCATATTTTCTCAGGAACAAATAAACATCCTTGGAGGATAGCCCATGAAAGTGGGGTAATATAGTGATGAATTGAGTTTTAGGCTCATAGTTGTTCCCTATGGCAACTGGTAATATAATGCAAGAAGGTTGGGCTGCCCTAGCTGGGTAGAATCTATCATTTAAAGTAGGATTAGGTTGTTCTGCCATTCTTAAAATAGATACTTTTACTTAACGATTGGTAGAATCACAGGTCCACACACTCATGCACTAACCACCTAAGGCAAAATTGTGGTCTCTAAAAAATTAATTAATTACAACTAAAATAGAAGGTGAAAATTGATCAATTGATATGACCCCTCAATAATTTAAAAAATGATTCCAAAGTTGGAAGGTTGCTCATAGGTTGACAGATAGGGATCCATATAGTCTTCAGATCCACCTATAATCGAATCATGGGGATTCTGTAGTTGAGTGGGGACTACTACATGTTTATGTTTCCACTCTTGGTAAGAGCTTGAATTATTGGAATGAAAGAAAAAGAAAAGAAATTATTTTATGGGTTTTTTTTGTTAGTGATTACCGCGAGGATCAAGGTTTCACTCTTTTCTCACTTTAAAAAAAAAAAAAAGCACTTGACTAACCTAAAGTAAGAAAAATAAAATGACTATATCTCCATGGCAACAATGCCAAAAACTTGTTTGAGTTTAAAAATATGTTACCTCAAGCATATTATAGCCAACGGGTCGATCACAAGGAGATTAGTCATTCTATCTTACCTAATATAAGTTCGGCGAGAGTGAACAAGGGATGGTTGATTTTAGATTATGGTCCTAGAATATGCATATGAATGAAAAAAAATGACCTATACATTCAACATCTAAATTAAACAGTTTTACCGCCGGATTACTTTAATTAGAGAAGTAAAATAAATGCTGAAAAATAAAAATAAATAAAAGAATCTACAAATAATAAGGCTAAACTAACAATTGAAGAACTGAAATAGAAAGCAATTGAGTAAAGAAAATTCTCAATACATCGATCGAATTTCGGAGAGGCACTACTCTAGGCATCACCTTCAATTATAGCACATATGTAAATAAGAACACAAGAAAAATGGAAAAAAGTATAAAAATCCTAATTCCACTACTTGTATTTAAATAAAAATCTTAATTTTACTAATAAACTTTGTCATACCTTGATTATGTGTAAGCTGAATTGAAACTTGATTGATTTGGAGTGATGGTATTGGAACATAATTATTGATGAAGAATTTGCTCTCTTGAACTTGAAAACTCTTGATTCTTGTCACTTGAACCAATTCTTTTCTAGAACTAGAAAGTTTGAAAGCTAGAACTATGGATTACACTAATTAAATTAACTAAACTATGAACTAAATTAACAAAGTAAACTAATAATTAAAAAAACTAATAATTAAAAAGTGAATTACATTATCATTAATCACTTGAATAAAAGCATGAAGAAACATAAGGAGCGAGAGAAGAGAACTAAGCATAAACTAGGAAAAAAAACTAGAAAATAAGCTAAGGGAATAATAATCCTAAGAGGAGGGAAGGGGCTTTTATAGGACTTTGGTCTTGCCTCCTTCCTTCTTCAAGTCTTCTTCAAGAAAAGAAAGAAAGTAAAATAAAATTTAATCTTTGTAAAAATTTTCATTCTCTGAGATATTGTGTGAGGAAAGATAAAAATTGTTTCTAAAATTAACAAACTCAATTCCTTCCCTACAATATTAACCAATATCTTACAATATTGACTAAATCAGAAAGGAATCTTAGCATAGCATCTTCAAGATCTTGTGAGGTGGTAAGGAGAGAGAATAATCTTCAGGATTTTATAGAAGAGAGGATGTGGTATCACTGAGTGGGTTCCTTTGGACAACTTAGTTCAAGCTTAGATCGGTTCTTGGTTCACTTTAAGCACTTTCTCTTGTAGTCTTGAAAATTAAAAAAAAAAAAAAAAAAAAAAAAAAAAAACTAGAAGTAGTACTATCCAAAGTGGGGAAAAATGTACACTTATATCCTTAAGATTTCACATATTATTATGCCCATCATTTAATAGAGGTTCTATATATTGTTTATGAAAGATTTAGAGGAAGACTTACAATATTTGTGAAGCTTTTGTTGATCTCTTGAGCTTAAGAGAATGATTTGAGGGTTTGAGGTGTTCTTGAGCAAAGAGGTAAGATCCACGCTTAAGACCTTGGATCGACCTTAGATCTAGGTTGGAATCATGATTTTGAGCCTTAGATTTGTGAAAAATACGGTCAAATTGACCCTAGATGGTTTTTCCAAGGTGGGATGAAGAATGGGAGAGAGCAGTAAAACCTCGATCGCTAGTGGTGGTGCCTAGAAATGGGGCAGACCCACCAATCCGATCTTGTTGTCTGGGTGGGCTCTTGGCATGACCGACGAGCAAGGACTGGTGGGTGCCTTTCCCATTGTTCTTGACCCACCGATCCAAGTAGGGCTACTAGTCCGACAGGAGAGCAAGGACCGGTGGGTGCCTTGCCCGTCACTCTTGGCCCATTGATCCAGGCAGTATTCCTGAATCGATAGGCGAGCAAGGATTGGTGGGTGCCCTACCCATCGATCGACTTATCAATCCATCTTATCGGATTCCGTTGGACCCAAATTTGTTGGGTAACCTACTTTTGTTATTCTAAACACATTAAAATCATCAAACCTCACTGGATACAACCTTAAAGTGGAGGTAAACCTAGCTCTTTTATGATAGGTTGTATTAGAACTCATGTCATTGTACGCCAGATCTACCTCATACCAAGGGTGATCATCGTACACGAATAAGTAAGTGGGAAGAGGGCATTGCATCAAGTCATTTTGGTTACAGACTAGTCATGCCATCATATATTATTGTGCAGACTGGTCATCCATGAATACCATTCTATGCATTGATGTGTGCATTATGAAATTCAATTATGATTTAACAATCTTTAATTGTTAAATGTCTATTTTTATTTCATGATGTGAGATAGGTGATTTTAACTATTGATTATAATGCTTGTTAGACTAGACATTGTAGTCGACTTGGACACAAATGCATTGGTGGCCCATGGTATGGGATGCGGTGGCACTATACAATCGTATTATCTCACATAGGAGCATACGATTAGGATTAACATATCCTTGTGCTACGACCCTTCCCAGTAGGAGTTTAGATGTTGGGTATATCCTGTCGGTAACTTCAGTGATATAATAGAAAGTCAATTGTACTGCTTTTAAATTTAATGTCACTCTGGGTGAGCATAACTTTAATGTTGCTCTGGGTGAGCAATTTACTTTAATGTCGCTTTGGGTGAGCATTTTACTTTCCAGTACCGACGACTAGCCTTCTCCAGTAACCCTATGGGTGTATCACGGGATGGAGCTCCCAACTCAGACCCCGGGCATACATGCACTGTGGTTGTAAGTAGCACATCACCTATGACTTAGAATTATTGTCTAGGTAGACTAAGATAATAAAATGCACTGCACGTATATAGGTTCATTTGTATTGCGCATACTTGTATGGTTATTCTTTTCACTTATTGGGCTAGTAAGCTCATCCCATGTGCACACCATTTTTAAGTTGATCTTACAAGTTATCCGGCTGGTGAGCTAGACCGGGACCCACCATGGAAATTTTCAATCAAGGACTGGTGGGTCCCTAAAGATCTAGGGCATGGGGCCGAGTGCCCGTGCGAAAGTTGTGTTGTGAGTCAGCAACATTAATACCATATAAGGATTCTTTTTTATTATTTGGGAAATGTTACCCCTTTTGAGCTCTGTATGTTTAATTGTATTTCTTGTGTATATATCATGCTTATGGGGCCACATGTAATTATGTTATGCAATACAAATTAGATATCAAGAGTATTGGGGTATTTATAGATATGTATGAGTAAGACTTCCATTAAAATATAAATTTTATTTGTCTTAGTATGTGTATACTGTGATGTGGTTACTGTGTCATGTGATCCTGGCAGGTTTTGGGTTAACATGGGTTAACTTGGTCACCGGTCCAGTTCTGTGTGGACCGCGGTGTGACAATAGTGGTATCAGAGCAAGATGCTCTACCCACACACAACATACAAGTTAGATCCCATATAGTCATTTAATAGGACCCCGGGGTTGGGTAAATATAAAAGCCTTAAAGGACTAAAACCTATAATAAGATTAAAATTTTAGATACTTACATTTCATCTCATGTGCTGCCGAAATTTTTAATAAATTTAAATCAGTGGGTTGATTCCATAAACCAAGATTCATAAAGTAGTAAAAATTTTGATAGTATAACGGCGCTATATTGAATTTCTAAAAAAAAATTTATAAAGTCACCTGATAATCACATATATAAACATAATCACAAAATGGGGTGACACACTATCGCCACCAACCCACAACAGAATAACTAAGGCAAATAAAACTATCCTAAAAAAGTAACAACATCTACAAAAATATAATCTAAGTTTTCAACCATAAGAGAGTATCAAAATACATAACCAGCATATATAAGTATCAAAGACCATCAGAACTACCATCATAAGTTAGAAAGAGAGGAATGAAAAAAAGGAGAAGAATGTGGAGGAGAAGCGCCACTTCAATGATCGTCCCTTGCACGAAAGATGAACTACCTTGCTTAGGCCATGACTTACAATAAAAATTGTAGTTGAAAAAGTCCAGCCGGTCATTGATCAGGACCACTTCCCTTTGTACTCTAAGGAAGTTAGTAGTCACACCCTTGGAAACCTCATCCAAGTCCCTTGTTAGGGTTTGAAAATTAGTTTCCATCCTCTCCAGTCTATGATGTATCACCAACTCCTGGGCAACACGCTCCTCCATCTGCTCAGAAATCTAATCTTACCCTCCTTGAGGTACCAATGCTATTCATCGACTTTTGAAAATCAAAAGCCCCACCTAAAGGTGGTGGAGCTGAAATGTGGGTCAAGCCCTAGTCTCAGAGGCTCCTCCTCTAGAATATCCTCCTCATTAATCTCTCCTCATCGGATGAGGAAATAATCCTCATCCTCCTCACTCATGTACTTAGGCTCCATGTCTTTCGACCCTTGCTCTTCTGCCTCCTGTGGTGCCCCCATTGGCATTGGCAACTCCATCCTCTTTAGATTTTCTTTGGTAAATCTATCCTGGTACTTCCTTCCTCACCTGTCAAATTCAGTTAGAAGTACTCAAAGACTTTGGTGAGTGACCTCCCATAAGAAAAATCAGAGTTATTAGGATGAGTAGTGTGATACTCCATAGTCTTCATCATGACATATAGGAGGCAAAGGTGGGAAGCACCCCCTTCTAGGGCCACAGAGATGCAATATGCAAGTAAGCTACCATGAAGCTTACTTGATTCCTATGACCTACTATGGGAAGTAGGTTGAACTGAGCCAGTCATACGAAAACTCGAGTGGCTGCATTATAGGTAGTCTCAGACAATGGGTACTCTTTCTGCCCACATATAGTATCAAAGATGGTCTCTTGCATCCTCACGCTCAAATCCGGACTCACGGCCTGAGTCCTCAAAGGGTTATAAAAATAAGCACTCTCGGTCGAGAAACCCAAAATGGCCCCAGTAAATCCACAGTCAGAACAATATCTACCCCTTCACGTGCGATAAGAGTCGCCCATCCCTATAGGAAGCCTCTAGGTTATAGTAGAAGTATTAGATATGGTTCTGCCTCTAGGCTACAGTAGAAGTATCGGACGTGGTTCTCGTAGCATGGATTATCGTGGTAGAGCATGGGTTCCCAACCCAAGGCTGTGAATCTCTCCAACATTTGATAATCCACAAAGTCTGCAGTCACCACTGTCTTTTACATCATGATTGGCCGCTCAGAAAATATGGACTAGACAATAGCTACCTTCATACTATGAAATAAGCTTTTGTCATAGTTTGTAAGATCAAAGGAGGGGTTACGTATGAGCCGGGCCCATAATGAAGAAGAGCCAGGAGTAGCATTCCACCCCTGGAGGTAGTAGTCTTCCTCCTTTGGAGGAGGCAGTCTCCTTACCTTTTCTGGAAGACATCCTGAAAACACAAAGTAGATGGGTAAGTGAAATGGACAGGGAATATGAAAGGAATATGATAAGTAGAATTTTAGAAGGGGGTAAGATGAACACTATAAACAATGATGGAAATGAGAGGACCTCTAAATGCATGGATAGATACCAAAATGCAATGAAATTAACGAAATGAACTTGGAAGGAAATAAAAATATATGATAAAAACATGGTTGACTGTGAAAATCAACATAATACCCAAATGCAATTGAATAGGAAACAAGGAGCTTGATGATGATAAATGGTTACAATTGAAAAAAAAAAAAAAAGGAATGGAAATCCCTAAACCTTTTATTGGAGACAATAGAGTTGTGTATGAGAAAGTTGAGACAAACATAAGGGAAAATTGATGTATCCCTACAAAGGAATTGTTCAAACTACCTTGTGAGTCATTGATAGAGGATGGACATAGTGATAATTTCTATTCATAAAGGAAAAGTAAAGAAAATGGAGAAAAACCCCCAAATTTCCAAAGGATTATGACCATAAAGGGGCGGGGTGATTGTCTATTAAAAGGTAGAAACATAGACACACACAAATGGAAATGACTACTATACTATTGTGTGTGTACATTGAGAGTGGAAAATAGCATTTGAACTGTCAATTTGATGTAGAGAAGGAAAAATGAGGATAAAACCCTAAAACAGAGAATTTAGGACAAGAAATTGAGATTTTCTCTCTATAATCAGTCAATCAAGACCAGCGAACCATGAAAAGTGTAAATGGATCATTACATTGCCAAGAAAACAAATTTTCCATGGAAGAAATGGAGTATAGAATGAAATATTGAGATCTATAACAAAGAATACCGAAAAGCAATCATTCTCAAAGGGAAAAGGGAGAAGGAGAACTTACTTGTAGAGTTGAGAAGATGAATCAGAGTTGAAACGCCGATTTGTGAGTGAAATCGTGAGTTGAAGCGGGGGATGAGACCCTCAAATCAACCTAGTCGAAATAGGAAAGAAGAAGAAGAAAAAGAAGAAGTGGAAAAAAGGGTTTCAAAAATTCCCTTTTAAGGTGGTCTTGGACGAGACCGGCGGGCCATCGATTGGTGGGCCCCAGCCTAATTTTGCTCATCGGTCTTACCCGTCGGTCTGAGTGTTAAGGTCCCAATTGGCCTGTGTTGATGATTCTTAGTGTTCTGTGCCTTCTAAGCCCCAATTAGATACTGATAGGGGTGTTCTGCCACATAGTTAATCATCGTTGCAAGACCAAACTATGTATTAATAATTAGTGGGGGCATGTTTGGATATGTGGTATGGTGTATCAGTGTGGCCTATAATATAAAATGCATTGATTATGAGTATATATATGGAAATGTTGTGGCACTCAATCAATGCTTACATTTTGGAATAATCCAAGTACAGAACACCATGGTGTGCACCAGATCTAGTGGTCATACCCGTGGTTCCTCTCATAGTCGACCACCCATCTTTCGTGGTCCTCGACCCATGGGGCAACCCTCACATCCACCACCATAAGTGGATCATGATCCAGAACATGTTATAGGTGACCCACCTATGGACAGAATTCCGAGTCCCCCACATGTCATCACTCCTAGTGATGTGGCGACCCTTATACAATAATCGCAAGGGGCTTTCCAGTAGCAGTTGCTTCAGTAGCAACAAAGATTCATGGCTGCTATACAAAATATTTGAACCCTACTCTATAGGGCTAGCCACCTAGGGTGGTTACTCCACAAGACCCTCCAGTGGGGCCAGGTATAGGAGAACAGTCTGGAGAAACACCACCTGGGGTTGTACCTCAAGATCAACCAGGAGGTACCCCTCCAGTTCCACCATACGACACTCCGTAATTTATGATGACTCCACCCTATCTATACTATCCACCTCATCATCCACCAGCCACTACTTCGGTAAAGGTGGTGAAATCTTTTAAGAAGTATATGCCACCCATCTTCACCAAGGTGAGTAATGACCCGTTGAAGCTAAATAGGTGGATCCAATAGTTAGATAAAGTATTTGACATAGTGGAGTGCACAGAGGCACAGAAGCTTATATTTGTTGTGTTACAACTTAAAAACGAAGTTGATTCTTGGTAGAAAGCTTCCAAGCCTATATTGATGGCAACTCACCCAGAGCCTACTTGGGAACAATTCAAGGAATTGTTCTTGTCGAATTATTATTGAAAGAGCTTTAGAGACCGCAAAGAGGAGGAGTTTATGGCATCAATTTGAAAGCTTGTTCTATTTTGCTCCTCGCCATATGAGGACAACTGAGGAAGAAACCCATAAATTTTTGACGGGGTTGAAGACATCCATTGGTACAGTACTGGAGGTGTTGGACTTAACTGAATATGCACAAATTGTGCAAAAGGCTAAGACACTGGAAGATAGGTAGAAGGGAGAGACATCTCTTACACCGAGAGTGTGGAAGAGGGCAAATGCATATGCTAAATTGGGTGGCCCGAGTAAGAGCTCTCGTGGATCATACTCCTGTGGTCCCACCTATAGAAAGCCCTACAGGCCCTTTGGTTATCCTTTTCGACTCGCTAGTGGGCCATGCACTACATCTTTTTACCCCGAACACTAGTGTGGTGCCTATGGCTTCGAGACCCCCTCTTCCATCAATTGCACCAGGAATAATATAGAGAGATCCTACCCCGGTTCAAGCACCGCTAAACTGATGCTTTAATTGTCATTCATATGCGCACTTCACCAAGGATTGCCAGTACCCAACAGCGGCCCCATCTAATTGACCCCCTGTTCATAGACCTGCATTGACTCAAGGAAACCAACCTCAGGTTAGGTTGTATGCCCTAACAGATGAAGAGGCTAAAGCCAGTACATAAGTAGTTGCAAGTACACTCTAATTAACAAACTTGTGGTTAAAAATTTGAGTCACCTGTTATACTTATATGCAATGTAATGCTAGGTGTCTTATCTGTATCAGGTATACTGCATTTGTCTTATTCGATTCTGGAGCTTTGCATTCATTTGTGTCTAAACGATTTGCTAGAAAGCTTGATGTGCCAACTAAGATCTTAGAATGCAAGCTAGGGGTTAGCACACCTATAGGCACAGTGGAACAGTTGAAAGAGGTCTATGGGCTGTGTTCAATTGAGATTAATGGGAAGAAACTGGACACCCAGCTTATCAAATTCAACATGCAGAATGTTGATGTCATTCTGGGTATGGATTGGTTGTCGGCTCATCGAGCAAATGTGATATGAGCCAAGAAACAAGTTAAAGTGTTGGATGATAAAGGAGAAGAGCTTGTATATCAAGCTGAAAGGTCAAGGTGACCTAAAAAGACTAGCATCTCTGTATTGCAGGCGATGAAATTTCTAGAAGACGGATGTCAAGGCCACCTTGCATCAGTACTAGATGTGGATGCGAAGGCTACGCTACTGGAGGAATTAGAGGTAGTCAAGGAATTCCCTGATGTTTTTCTAGAAGATCTAACTCTGTTTCCTCCTGACAGAGAGCTGGAGTTTGCTATTAACCTAATTCCTGGAGTTGCCCCAGTGTCTAAAGCTCCATATAGAATGGCACCAACTGAATTAAAAGTGATACAGACACAATTGTAAGATTTGTTGAAAAAGGGGTTTATACACCCAAGTGTCTCACCTTGGGGTGCACCAGTCTTATTTGTCAAGAAGAATGATGGTAGTCTGTGTATGTGCATCGATTATCGAGAACTGAACAAGTTGACCATTAAGAACTGGTATCCATTTGTGATACCCTACTTTTAAACCCGATCTAATTACACGGTTGACCGTTAAACTATGCGAGGACCCGACCGGAGGGTTAAGGCGGTTCCTTATGGACCATGATGGCAAGGGTGACTTTGAACACCGGTTAGCCAGAAAAGTCCGAGTCAGTGCCAGAGGAGACGGGTGTACCCAAGCCGTGTACATGCACATATCATAAGGTCATGTACGGATAAAGCAGGTATGTAGCTGTATCCTAAAGTGCATACGTATAATATACCTTGTGCCGAGAGTGAGAGTCATGCCGAGAGTCGAATTTCATCAAAATCCCACTTGTTGGCCACTTTTCGGCCCTCAGGTGGGCGGTCACAGGTGGGCGCATCCGCCCACCTGAGTGACCCACCCATGTCCTACTAATGGTTTTAAGAAAATATAAATAGCATTATTTGTGTTTTTCTATATTTCATTTATTACACTGAAAAGTGGGTGGGAAGATTTAAGAGGAGAGAGAAAAGAAGAGAGAAAAGAGAACGAAGAAGAAAGGGGAAGGAAGAGGAAGAAGAAATGGATTTAAGCGGCGCCAAGGTTTGATCCTCCCATTCCGATGCCGGAAGAGTGATCTCTAACACGAGATCTACGTTTAGAGGTGAGCAAAGGCTATGTTCCTTAAACTTTCACCATACCCGAGTAAAACCCTTGATTTGAGTAGAGTTCCTTGAGGTCTTGTAAATCCCCCTTGAGATGATGAATCTAAGGTTTAATAGATGGTCTATATGTTAATTTTGAAGGATTTGAAGAAGTGTTTACAAGGTTGGAGAAGCATTAGTGATTTGAAGTGATTTTGGGGTTTTGAAGGAGTTCTTGAGCAAAGAAGGTAAGATGGCTTTCCATTCCTTAAATCTAACCAAGATTTAGGTTAGAATCACCTTATGAGACCTTGAATGTGTGGAAAATGGGATTAGAAAAGCCCCATTTGATTCCCCAAAGGTTGGGGGAAGTTTTAGGGAAAATGGCAGTTTTTCGCACTCTCAGGTGGGCTGAGACCGCTGGGCCAAATGGCCTGCCTGAGGGCACCCGCCTAAGAGGGCAGGCCCTTGGGGCCAACCGGTGGGCCCCTACCGATGGGTCGATCGGTGGGCCAACCTACCCGTCGGTCAAGACGGGTGGGCCCAGACTGGTGGGCCGACCGGTGGGCCAACCTACCCGCCGATCCTAGCCGACCTTCGGCCTCCACCGGTGTGCCCCTACCGGTGGGCCAACCAGCCCACCGGTCAGGACCGGTGGGCTGACCCGCCCACCTGTGAAGACCGGTGGGCTGTGACAGGTGGGGTGTCCGACCCACCCGAGAGGCTCCCAACGTGATTTTTACGTCCGAATGGACCCAAAATGGACGTGTGACCTTCTTTTAGGATTCTAAACATGATTTTGTCATCAAATCTTATTAGTTTTGACCCCAAAGTAGTGAAATACTAACCTAATTCACTTATGCTAGGTTCACTAAAACTTACGCTTCTCACACCGGATCTCACCCGTACCGGGCGTGAGTCTTTGTACACAAAAGGTAAGTAGGGAGAGGACGTTTGGCCTTATTTTAAGGCTTGTTTGGCATTCATTAAATTGCATCTAGACTAACCATGTCATCATGCAAATTATATGTAGCTTAGCCATCCTCATATTATTATGACAAGTGTGTTCTGTTTATTTTCTCATTGTTAAATGATGATGTGCTTATGTGATGAATGTTGACATTATTATGCATGATGCATTGATAGACTAGATTCCGTAGTTGGCTTGAAAATGAGTGCATTGGTGGCCCGTGGAATAGGACGCGGTGGCACTATGCAATCGTACTATGTCATATAGGAGCATGCGGTTTAGGATTATCATCTTCCCGTGCTATGACCCTTCCCAACAGGGGTTGAGGTATTGGGTTACCATTTGGGGGAAAAGTGGTCGGTGTCGGGTCCTTGTGCGAGTTAGACATACGCCCGACTGGTCATTAGGACAGTCAGCAACCCCGGTGGTCTATTCAAGAGGGCCAATCGTACTGCTTTTAAATTACTGGAGTCAGCACCTTTATTTTCTATCATTTACTTTTATGTTGAGAGCCGGTAGTCGGCATGCTATACTTTTTTGAGTACTCACGGTGGGCCTTCTCCGACAGCCCTATGGGCGTATCGCGGGATGGAGTTCACGGCTCGTACCCAGAGTATACGCGCACTGTGGCTGTAGTAGCACTAAACCAAAGACTTAGTAATGTTGTTTAGGTGGATGTGTTTAAAAATGAATTGCATAACATATAGTGCATATGGTTGTGATTGTTGTGTGGACTGTTGTGTGGTCCTTTTTAATTACTGAGCTAGTGACCTCATCCCACATGTACACCTCTTTTAGATGATTTTGTAGGTCACCAGCCTGAAGATCAAGGGTCGGGCCCCACAGTTGAATTCTCCGAAGAGGATTGGTGGGTCCCTGAAGAATATGAGCACGGCACAGATTGCACATGCTAGGGTTGTGCTGTGGGACCATAGTAGTGACTTCATACAGGGTTACTTTTTGATTCTTTTAATGACCCCTTTTGTGTACTTGATATGTGAATTGTTATTCTTTTGTGTAAATATCATGTCTGCGGGCCCATATGTAAATTATCTATGTACTATAATTTGGGTATCAAGTATATTGGGGGTATTTACAGGTAAATTAGGTCTTCCGCTGAACTATTGACTATTATCTTAGTTGTGTGTGGGCTGTGGTTGGATACTATATCAGATGATCCTAGCAGGTTTGGGTTAACCGGAGTTAACCCGATCACCGGTCCGATCCTATGTGAACGGGGTGTGACAATGGTGGTATCAGAGCGTGATGCTCTATTCACTCACAACATACCATATAGACCCCATAGAATCTATAATAGAAAATGGGATTGGGTAAATGATAAAAAAAAAGCTTTAAAGAGTTAAAAGCCAAAAAAAAAAAAAAATGATTGCATTTAGTCATTGCATGCATGGCGTACATGAGAGAAAGCTACTTAGAATAAATAAAAGATTAGTCATTTGATGTTATAACCCATCGAGTACGGATTTAACGAAATTTCGGCAGCATAACGGCGCTAAAACAAGATTCCAAAAATTTTCACACACAAATACCTGATAAACAACATATATATATATATATAGCAACAAACATAAATAACAAATGACACCACAACTAGCACAAGCCACCAACAAAAGATACCACCCCACAAGTAAGTCCAGTTATAGAAAAAGTACAAAGGAATGAGAAAACAAAGAAATATACAATCAACAACATGGAAACAAGTGAGAAGCTGATGTAGACGGGTGAGCTAAGTCCTCAGAGATCATCGTCATCGTCCAATACTATCACTCCGTCCCTCCTAGGTCTCGAGCTAATGTTGAGTCGACGGTCGTAGTAGTCAAACCTCGAGTTCACCAGCTGTACGTCCCTCCAAAGTTGGGAAAAATCCGCTGAAATGGCATTGGCTGTTGTATCCAAGTCCTCGCCTAATCTGAGGAAGGAACTCTCTAAGGTAGCCTGCCTCTCTAGGATGTTTTCCTTTCTGGAAGCACTCTCATCTAGTCTTTTTAGCAGCTGATCTTGCCCTTCCTTCAAGGCCCTCATGGCAGTCGTCATGCCCTCAAAATCAAAGGTACCAATCTCAGGTGGTGGGGCTCTATGCTGTGGGCCCACAACCCTTGTGAAGCCAGGATCTGCACCCCTCGACTCAAGAGGCTCCTCCTCGAGGATATCCTCGTCCACAAAACCCTCCTCCTCACACTGAGGAACATAGTCTTCATCCTCCTCACTAGTCTCCTCCTCCATGGGAACATCCTCCCTATGGGCAGCCCTCCTATCCCTACCTCTCTGAGGCCCTGCTCTCTGAGGTACATCCCTGAAAGTGTGGAGACCTATCCTCAATAGATTCCCCCTGTCAAACTTATCTGCTGGAGTCTTCCCCTCCTCACCACTCAGATCCACCCCAAAGAACTCAAAGATCCTGGTGAGGATCCTGCCATATGGAAACCCTCCATCCTCAAGGTGAGAGGTATGGTGCTCCATGGTCTTGAGGATGATGTAAGGCAAGCATAAGTGCTCGTCACCTCCCTTTAAGGCCTTATAAATATAGAAGACTAAGTAGGCTGCCATGAAGCCTACCTGGTTCCGGTGACCTCCTCTGGGGAGCAAGTTGAACTGAACCAAACGGGCAAACACGCTAACCTCTGAGTAAAATGACGTCTCAGAATCCGAACGCTCCCTGCTGCCACAGATGGTCTCATAGATAAGGTCCTGTGTCTCCAAACTCAAGGATGGGCCTACAAGCTTACTCCTGGGAGGACTGTAGAAATGCTACCCAACTGAAGAGATGTCTAAAATGCTAGACAGGGTATCCACAGTCAACTGGATGCCCACCCCCTTCACCATGCTAGTTATCGAATACTCTCCATACTGGTAAGAGACCTCCAAGTTACGGTAGAATCTACGAACCAGCTGCTCATAGCACGGACGGTCTATGTTGAGGATAGACTGCTAACCCAGTGCGATGAATCTCTCCTGAAGCTGAACCTTGTGGAAGTCGCCGACCACCACGGTCTTCTCCATCATCACAGACCTCTTCAGGAAGGCCTTCCAATTGGTTGTTATCTCTGAACAATGGAAGAGTCCCTCATCGTAGTCAGAAGGATCAATAGGGGCAGCTCTGGGTCACCTTGTGCGAGGGGCTGGGGAACTAGTCCCTGCACTCTTCCATTTGGAAGCAGTGGTCTTACGCCGAGTGGAAGAGGATCCGAGTTCTTTGCCCTTGCGAGAAGACATCCTGGAAAGAAAAGAGGAGAAAGAATGATGAGTAAGGAAGAGGAATAACAAAGGAAATAAATAGATGGGTGAGCAATAAGAGGAAACCCCAAAACCCAATTCTCGCAAATCAGAAATGTGACAAAATGTGACAAGCGAGGAATGATAGAAAGTCTATGGATGAAATGCATGGTAAGTGACAAAATAGAAATCATGGAAAAATAGAAATGTGACAAAAGGCATATAAAGCATGGCAAGTAAGGAATGGTGAAACCCCAATTCTCAACGTGCAAGTTCAATTTAAGAAAAAAAAAATGAAAAGTCTCACAATAGAGTAAAGCTTGAAGCTTACATGTTCATGGATGAAATGCCATCATTCTACAATCTAGAATATGCAAAAACATCTGCTATTATGATATTGAGGTGAAAGGAATCCACAAGTATGAAGGGATGGAAAGAGAATCAAAGAAACCCAACACGAAGAGATGGATTTTCATGGGAAGAGATGGGATTTCAAGCATACATGACTTTCCATGATCTCTACAGCATTTCAAATACAAATCAAACATAAGGAATTGCATTTGAGTTGTTAGTTGGGGAGAAAGGGTGGAGATAGAAGAAAGCCCCAAATGAGAGAAAATTTAGGGCACAGTTGGGTTTTCTCTCATAAATTGAGAAGTAAAGCCTAAAACTAGAAATAAATCACA
This sequence comes from Macadamia tetraphylla, assembly GCA_022985045.1. Taxonomy (NCBI): domain Eukaryota; kingdom Viridiplantae; phylum Streptophyta; class Magnoliopsida; order Proteales; family Proteaceae; genus Macadamia; species Macadamia tetraphylla. The sequence goes on along the minus strand of CM040968.1, from coordinate 21,461,372 downwards.
AAGAAAACATCACATTCTCATGAAATCATGGTTCTATGGAAAGAAACGTGGAAAAGAATTGAGATTGAGGACTACACATGGATTCTACCTCCAAAGTACACGTTCTAAGGAGAAAATGGGGAAGAAGCTTACTTGAGAATAGAGGAGTTGAATCTTCCCAAAAATCCGCAAGATTGGTGAGTGAAATCGCGAGTGGAAGCGTGAAGGAGCTCTCAAAAATCGCCTGAGAGAGAGAGGGAGAAAGAAATGGGGGAAAACATATGAAACAGGGCTTAAAAGCCCTATTCATGTTTCGCCTCGGGTTGGACCGGTGGGCCGACCCGAGCTGCCCACCGGTGGGCAGCCCGCCGATTAGGAGAAAACTTGAGAAGAAAAAAAAGGGCGTGGCTAGCACCATATTGTCGAGTGGGACCATCGTACTACTTTTTGAAGCACTAGCACTGTATTTTTGGGATTAAGTTATGGCTAGTTGCAAAACATCATACACTATAATACCCTGTGCATTGGCATATGATTATGTGCCGATATAAATTCTAAGGTGCTTAACCAATGTGGTATATGGTATGTTCCAGGTGCAAGGATACGATGGTACGTACTAGATCCGGTAGCAATGCATGAGGTACCTCGCGTGGTCCTCGTCTGGTCGGTCGACCACCGAATCCCAGGAGGTCCCGCTCTGTGGGGCAAACCCCACTTCCACAACCTCCGAGACTTTTGGTGGGGTGTGGCATAAGGGACCCACGTGACTACACTTCGGACCCTCCACGGTCATTACTCGAGGATGTTGCTACCATAATCCGGCGGTCACATCGGGCTTCCGATAACAAATGCTTGACAAGATAAGCATTTGTGGCTGCTATCTGACAACAATTGGACCTTTCTCAAACAGGTCAACCTCCCGGATACTTACTCCAGGACCCATAGCAGGGTGCAGTGCAGAACCACAAATGGGAGGTACACCTCCAATTCTGCCATTCAGCGTTCCTCCGTATGTGGTGCCCCCTCCATACCCTTACTATTCAGTATACGCTCCCAATTACCCGTCGACGAATAATACGTCTTGGGTAGTGGAGTCATTCAAGAGGAACCTGCCACCTGTATTCTCTAAGGTGGGAAGTGATCCTCTGGAGCCAGACCAGTGGATCATAGAGCTGGAGAAAATATTTGAGGTGATTGAGTGCACCAAGGCACAGAAACTTATTTGTGCGGAATTGCAACTCAAAAAGGAGGCCAACTCTTGGTGGCAAGCCTCTAAGCCCATATTGTTGGCCGTACATCCGGAACCCAACTGGGAACAGTTTAAGGAGTTGTTCTTGGCCAATCATTATCCACGTAGTTTTAGAGACCATAAGGAGACGAAATTTATGGCCTTAACTCAAGGGAGTAAGAATATCCTTGAGTATCAGCAGCAGTTTGAAAGCTTGTTCCATTTTTCCCCTAGGCATATGAGGACAGTTGAAGAAAAGGCTGCAATATTTCTGAAGGGCCTAAAGGCATCCATTGGGTCTGTACTTGAGGTCTTAGATTTGACAGACTATGGCCAGATTGTGCAGAAGGCCAAGACCATGGAAGATAAGCAGAAGGGAGAACAGTCCCTCATACCTGGATTGTGGAAGAGAACAAATCCATTTCCACACATGGGCAACTCCTCCAAGGTGTATCGTGGGTCGTATAGTTCTGGGCCTATATATAGACAGCCCTATAGGCCATCTGGCTACCCACCTCGACCAGCTAGTGGTTTGCACTCTACATCTTTTCGCCCAAACACTAGTACGGTACCTACAGTCCCCAGGCTGCCCCGACCTCCGTCTACAGCGGGACAATTGCAGAGGGGCCCCGCCCCAGTTTCAGTGCCACAGATCCATTGCTTTAACTGCCATTCCTATGGGCACTATGCTAAAGACTGTCGGGTTAGACCAGCCTTGCCCTCCAGTCAGCCCTCTGCGTACCGACCTCCCTTAACTCAGGGGAATCAACCGCAGGGAAGGATGTATGCCCTATCAGCTGAGGAAGCTGAGGCCAGCACGGAAGTGGTAGCAGGTACATTTTAAATTTAAGAATTTCCTTATGTTAAATATTGACCTGTTGTACTTATATGCATTGTTATACTAGGTGTCCTACCTATATCAGGCATACCAACCTATGTCTTATTTGATTCAGGAGCTACACATTAGTTCATATCTAGGAGGTTTACTGAGAAACTTGGTATATCACCCAGGACACTAGATCATGGGATGATTGTTAGTATGCCTACTGGTAAAGTTACACAGTTGAAGGAGGTGTATAGGCCGTGCCCAGTGGAAATTAGTAGGAAGAAATTTGATGCACAACTCATTAAGTTCAATATGCAGAATTTTGATGTTATACTGGGCATGGATTGGTTGTCGGCTCATCGACTTATTGTGATGTGTGCTGAAAAATTAATTAGGGTGACAGATGATGAAGAAAAAGAATGGGTATACCGAGCAGATAAAGTGAAACGGGCTAGAAAAGTCCTCGTCTTCGCTCTTCAAGCGGTAAAGTTGTTGGAAGGCGGCTGTCAGGGTTACTTAGCATTAGTACTTGATGTCGATGCAAAGGTTACCCCTCTAGAAGAGGTAAAGGTGGTTAAAGAATGTCTTTCGAGAGGATCTGATGCATTTACCGCCTGATAGAGAGTTGGAGTTTGCCATAGACTTGATTCCTAGAGTAACTCCGTTCTAAAGCTCCATCGAGGATGGCACCGTTGAATTGAAGGAGTTCGAGATGCGTTGCAAAATTATTGGAGAAGGGTTTATTCCCAAGTGTTTCACCTTGGGGTGCCCAGATTGTTTGTCAAGAAGAAGGATGGCAGCTTACGTATGTGCATTGATTATCGGGAATTGAATAAGCTAACCATTAAGAATCGGTATCCATTGCCACGCATTGATGATTTGTTTGACCAACTGCAGGGTGCAAGAGTATTTTCAAAAATAGACCTTAGATCAGGCTATTATCACTCAAGATAAAAGCGACATACCCAAAACGACATTAGGACTCGGTATGGTCACTATGAGTTCCTAGTGTTATCTTTTGGGTTAACCAATGCACCAGCAGCATTCATGGATTTAATGAATCGAGTGTTTCACGATGTCCTCGATAAATGGGTAATTCTTTTTAATTATTTTTATTGACGACATCTTGATCTACTCTAAGACAGAAGAAAAGCACACTCAACACTTGAGAATGGTGTTACAGAGGTTGAGAGAACAACAATTGTTTGCCAAATACAGTAAATGTGAATTTTGGCTCGAATAAATTGGATTTCTGGGACACGTAGTGCCTAAGGCCGGAATCGAGGTGGATCCTGACAAGGTGAAAGCAGTAGTAGAGTGGGAAAGCCCTAAGAATGCTACTGAAATTAGAAGTTTCTTAGGTTTGGCTGGATACTATCAGTGCTTCATTGAGAATTTTGCTCGGGTCTCGGCGCCAATGTCGAAGTTAACCAGGAAGGGTGTGAAATTTGAATGGGTAGAGGAGTGTGAGAAGAGTTTTCAGGAATTGAAGAAGAGGTTGGTGTCGGCCCCTATGTTGACCATCCCTGAAGGCACAAGTGGAATGACAATCTACACTGATGCTTCCAAAGTTGGGTTGGGTTGGGTTGTGTTCTCATGCAACGCGGAAAGGTGATAGCGTATGCTTCCGACAACTAAAGGAATATGAGAAGAACTACCCCTCATGACTTGGGAAATAGCCACAGTCATTTTGCCCTAAAGATTTGGTGACATTATCCAAGGGGAGAAGTCACGAGATACTGATGACCACAAGAGCCTTAAGTACTTTTTCATCCAAAAGATTTGAACATGAGAGAGGAGATGGCTCGAACTCATGAAGGATTATATTTGTGACATCCAGATCATCATGGCAAGGCTAATGTTTGGCCGATGTGTTGAGTCGGGAAACGCAGATTGTGTCACTCACTCTCATGCGTGTGATCACACCTCATACAAAGGCGACTGATGGATAAAACCCTCTTATATGAAGAGCAACCTTAGAGCTTGAACATCAACTAGAAACCTTAAATGGTTGTTGTGTCCCTGGTGGCTCTCTGGTGCATCCGACTATTGGCAAGAGGTGATAATGAAACAACCTTTGGATCACGAATTGCAATGGATCGAGTTAAGGTTCAAGATCAAACAATGAACTACCGATTTTGTTTTAGCGTTGATGGGGCATTGATGTTTGAGGCGGTTGTGTGTCCAATGATTTGGATATACAAGACAAGAAAGTGCGAGAAGCAACTCAAGTACTCCTCCACCGTGAAGTACAAAGATGTATAAAGACCTCAAGCAAAATTACTGGTGGCCAAGCATGAAAATCACAATAGCCCATATGTGGCGACTTGTCTTACATGCCAAAAAGTAAAAGCGAGAGGCATCGACCTTATGGTACTCTTCAACCACTCCCAGTGCAGTGAAGTGGGATAGGATTACAATGGACTTTGTCACCGGACTACCATGCACACCTAAGGGGATGGATGCGATATGGGTGATAGTTGACCTGCTTCCTAAGACTGCTCACTTCATTCCCATCAAGACCAAGTTCTCTATGGCCAAGTTAGCACAACTTTATATGGATAACATAGTGCGTTTGCATGGAGTGCCAGTGAGCATTGTGTCAGATAGGGACCCAAGGTTCACTTTCAAATTTTGGAAAAGCTTCCAGCATGCCTTGGGATCACAATTGAATTTAAGTACTGCCTTCCACCCACAGACTGATGGTCAGTCGGAGTGAACCATACAGATATTAGAAGACATGCTCAGGGCATGTGCAATGGAAATGTGTGGTAGTTGGGAAGAATATATACCCCTTATGGAGTTTTCCTATAACAACAGTTACCAAGCTACAATTGGGATGGCTCCGTATGAGGCATTATATGGCAGGAAGTGCAGAACTCCTCTGTATTGGAATGAGGTAGGCAAACACCAAATGTTAGGACCTGAAATGATATAGATGACTTGTGACAAGGTCGATGTTATTCGGGAAAGGATTAAAGCAGCTCAGTCATGTCAAAAGAGCTATGCAGACAACCGCAGGAAAGACATTGAGTTTCAGGCAGGAGAAAAGGTGTTTCTCAAGATCTCTCCTACTAAAGGGTTGCAAAGATTCCATAGAAAGCGTAAGTTGAGCCTGAGATACATTAGCCCATTTGAGATCTTAGCTCGGGTCAGCTAAGTAGCCTACATGCTTGCTCTGCCACCTTCACTCGGGAATATTCATAATGTATTTCATGTATCCATGCTGAAGCCATACGTTCATGATCCATCTCATGTATTACCCATGGAACCAGAATATCTAGAAGATATGACCCCATCTGAGCGGCCTGAAATCCCCGGATCGAAGGTGAAAACCTCGCAACCGATCCATTTCCTTTGTAAAGGTGCGATGGGCTAATCATTCACTTGAAGAAGCATCTTGGGAGAAAGAGGATGAAATCCAAGCCAAGTACCCTCATCTTTTGAACAACTAGGTAAGCCAATTTAGAGGACGAAATTTTCAAAAAGGGGGTAAATGTGATACCTACTTTTAAACCCCGGTCTAATTACGATTGACTGGTTTAACTATCGGACCGAACCGGAGAGGGTTAAGGCGGGTTCCTTATGAACCATGATGGTAAGAGTGACTTTGAATACCGGTTGGCCAGACAAGTCCAAGTCAGTGCCAGAGGAGACGGGTGTACCCAAGCCGTGTACATGCACATATCATAAGGCCATGTACGGATAAAGCAGGCATGTAGCCATATCCTAAAGCGCATACGTATAATATACCTTGTGCCGAGAGTGAGAGTCATGCTGAGAGTCGAATTCCATCAAAATCCCACTTATTGGCCACTTTTCGGCCCTCAGGTGGGCGGTCACAGGTGGGCGCATCCGCCCACCTGAGTGATCCACCCATGTGCTACTAATGGTTTTAAGAAAATATAAATAGCATTATTTGTGTTTTTCTATATTTCATTTATTACACTGAAAAGTGGGAGGGAAGATTTAAGAGGAGAGAGAAAAGAAGAGAAAAAGAGCGAAGAAGAAAGGGGAAAGAACAGGAAGAAGAAATGGATTTAAGCGGCGCCAAGGTTTGATCCTCCCATTCCGACGCCGGAAGGGTGATCTCCAACACGAGATCTACGTTTAGAGGTGAGCAAAGGCTATGGTCCTTAAACTTTCACCATACCCGAGTAAAACCCTTGATTTGAGTAGAGTTCCTTGAGGTCTTGTAAATCTCCCTTGAGATGATGAATCTAAGGTTTAATAGATGGTCTATGTGTTGATTTTGAAGGATTTGAAGAAGTGTTTACAAGGTTAGAGAAGCAATGGTGATTTGAAGTGATTTTGGGGTTTTGAAGGAGTTCTTGAGCAAAGAAGGTAAGATGGCTTTCCATTCCTTAAATCTAACCAAGATCTAGGTTAGAATCACCTTATGAGACCTTGAATGTGTGGAAAATGGGATTAGAAAAGCCTCATTTGATTCCCCAAAGGTTGGGGGAAATTTCAGGGAAAATGGCAGTTTTTCACACTTTCAGGTGGGCTGAGACCGGTGGGCCAAACGGCCTGCCTGAGGGCATCTGCAAGAGGAGCCTCGGGGAAACGATGGGCCCCTCTTGGTGGGCTCACTCATGTGCTTAGGCTCCATGTCTTTCGAGCCCTTGCTCTTCGCCTCTGTGGTGCCCCATTGGCATTGGCAACTCCATCCTCTTTAGATTTTCTTTGGTAAATCTATCCCCGGTACTTCCCTTCCTCACATCAAATTCAGTTAGAAGTACTCAAAGACTTTGGTGAGTGACCTCCCATAGAAAAATCGAGTTATTAGGATGAGTAGTGTGATACTCCATAGTCTTCATCATGACATATAGGAGGCAAGGTGGGGGCACCCCTTACAGGGCCACGAGAGATGCAATATAGTAAGCTACCATGAAGCTTACTTGATTCCTACCTACTATGGGAAGTAGGTTGGCCAGGCAGATCATCTGAAACTCAGTGGCTGCATTATAGGTGATCTCGGACAATGGGTACTCTTTACCTTACATATAGTATCAAAGATGGTCTCTGCATCCTCATGCTCAAATCGGACTCACGGCACGAGTCCTCAAAGGGTTATAAAATAAGCACTCTCGTTGAGAAACCCAAAATAGCCCCGATAAATCCACGATCGAACAATATCTACCCCTTCACCCGGGGCCGATAAGAATGCGCCCATCCCTATGGAAGCCTCTAGGTTATAGTAGAAGTATTAGAATATGGTTCGCCTCTAGCTACTGATGAAAGTATCGGACGTGGTTCTCGTAGCATGGATTATCGTAGTGAAACATGGGTTCCCAACCCAAGGCTGTGAATCTCTCAACATTTGATAATCCACAAAGTCCGCATCCTGCTTGTCTTTTACATCATGATTGGCCTTTCAGAAAATATGGACTAGACAATAGCTACCTTCATACTATGAAATAGCTTTTGTCATAGTTTATGAATCAAAGGAGGGTTACGTATGAGCCGGGCCCATAATGAAGAAGAGCCGGGAAGCATTCCACCCACAGGTAGTAGTCTTCCTCCTTTGGAGGAGGCGAGTCTCCTTACCTTTTGAAGAAGACATCCGAAAACACAAAGTAGATGGGTAAGTGAAATGGACGGGAATATGAAAGGAATGATAAGTAGAATTTTAGAAGGGGTAAGATGAACACTATAAACAATGATGGAAATGAGAGGACCTCTAAATGCATGGATAGATACCAAATGCAATGAAATTAACGAAATGAACTTGGAAGGAAATAAAATATGATAAAAACATGGTTGACTGTGAAAATCAACATAATACCCAAATGCAATTGAATAGGAAACAAGGAGCTTGATGATGATAAATGGTTACAATTGAAAAAAAAAAAAAAAGGAATGGAAATCCCTAAACCTTTTATTGGAGACAATAGAGTTGTGTATGAGAAAGTTGAGACAAACATAAGGGAAAATTGATGTATCCTACAAAGGAATTGTTCAAACTACCTTGTGAGTCATTGATAGAGGATGGACATTGATAATTTCTATTAATAAAGGAAAAGTAAAGAAAATGGAAAACCCCAAATTTCCAAAGGATTATGACCATAAAGGGCGGGGTGATTGTCTATTAAAAGGTAGAACATAGACACACACAAATGGAAATGACTACTATACTATTGTGTGTGTACATTGAGAGTGGAAAATAGCATTTGAGCCCTCAATTTGATGTAGAGAAGGAAAATGAGGATAAAACCCTAAAAGCAGAGAATTTAGGACAAGAAATTGATTTTCTCTCTATAATCAGTCAATCAAGACCAGCGAACCATGAAAAGTGTAAATGGATCATTACATTGCCAAAAACAAATTTTCCATGGAAGAAATGGAGTATAGAATGAAATATTGAGATCTATAACAAAATACCGAAAAGCAATCATTCTCAAAGGGAAAAGGGGAAGGAGAACTTACTTGTAGAGTTGAGAAGATGAATCGAGTTGAAGCCCGATTTGTGAGTGAAATGCGTGAGTTGAAGCGGGGATGGACCCTCAAATCAACCTAGTCGAAATAGGAAAGAAGAAGAAAAAAGAAGAAGTGGAAAAAGGGTTCAAAATTCCCTTTTAAGGTGGTCTTAGACCCGAGACGGGCCATCGATTAGTGGGCTGACCTAATTTTGCTCATCGGTCTTACCGTCGGTCTGAGTGTTAAGGTCCCAATTGGCACGTGTTGATGATTCTTAGTGTTACTGCCTTCTAAGCCCCAATTGAATCGTGGGGTGTTACCGCCACATATAGTTAATCATCGTTGCAAGACCAAACTATGTATTAATAATTAGTGAGGGGCATGTTGTGGATATGGTATGGTGTATCGGTGTGGCTATAATATAAAATGCATTGATTATGAGTATATATATGGAAATGTTGTGGCACTCAATCAATGCTACATTTTGGAATAATCAAGTCACAGACACCATGGTGTGCACGAGATCTAGTGGTCATACCGTGGTTCCTCTCATTAAACCACCCATCTTTACGTGGTCCCTCGACCCATGGGGCAACCCTCACATCCACCACCATAAGTGGATCATGATCGAACATGTTATAGGTGACCCACCTATGGGCCGAAATTCGAGTCCCCACATGTCATCACTCTAGTGATGTGGCGCCCTATACAATAATGCGAGAGGCTTTCGATGGCTTGATTGTGTGGCAACAAAGATTCATGGCTGCTATACAAAATATTTGACCCTACTCTATAGGGCTAGCCACCTAGGGTGGTTACTCCACAAGACCCTCCGGTGGGGCCCGGTATGGGAAACAGTCTGGAGAACACCACACAGGTTGTACCTCGAGATCAACAGAGGTACCCTCGGTTCCACCATCACGACCTCCGTAATTTATGATGGCTCCACCTATCTATACTATCCACCTCATCATCCACCAGCCACTACTTGGTAAAGGTGGTGAAATCTTTTAAGTATATACCACCCATCTTCACCAAGGTGAGTAATGACCCGTTGAAGCTAAATGGTGGATCCAATAGTTAGATAAAGTATTTGACATAGTGGAGTGCACGAGAGGCACGAAGCTTATATTTGTTGTGTTACAACTTAAAAGCAGAAGTTGATTCTTGGTAGAAAGCTTCCAAGCCTATATTGATGGCAACTCACCCGAGCCTACTTGGGAACAATTCAAGGAATTGTTCTTGTCGAATTATTATTGAAAGAGCTTTAGAGACCATGAGGAGGAGTTTATGGCATCAATTTGAAAGCTTGTTCTATTTGCTCCCTCGCCATGTAAGGGACAATGAGGAAGAAACCCATAAATTTTTGGCGGGGTTGAAGACATCCATTAGTGATCTTGGAGGTGTTGGACTTAACGAATATGCACAAATTGTGCAAAAGGCTAAGACAACTGGAAGGTAGAAGGAGAGACATCTCTTACAAGAGTGTGGAAGAGGCAAATGCATATGCTAGAATTGGGTGGCCGAGTAAGAGCTCTCGTGGATCATACTCCTGTGGTCCCACCTATAGAAAGCCCTACAGGCCCTTTGGTTATCCTTTTCGACTCGCTAGTGGGCCATGCACTACATCTTTTACCCGAACACTAGTGTGGTGCCTATGGCTTGAGACCCCTCTTCCATCAATTGCACAGGAATAATATAGAGATCCTACCGGTTCAAGCATAAAGCTGATGCTTTAATTGTCATTCATATCGCACTTCACCAAGGATTGCCGATACCCAACAAATGGCCCCATCTAATTGACCCCCACATTTGAACTGCATTGACTCAAGGAAACCAACCTCGAGTTAGGTTGTATGCCCTAACAGATGAAGAGGCTAAAGCCGATACATAAGTAGTTGCAAGTACACTCTAATTAACAAACTTGTGGTTAAAATTTGAGTCACTGTTATACTTATATGCAATGTAATGCTAGGTGTCTTATACGTATGGTATCTGCATTTGTCTTATTCGATTAGGAGCTTTGCATTCATTTGTCCAATTTGCTGAAAGCTTGTGCCAACTAAGATCTTAGAATGCAAGCTAGGGGTTAGCACACCTATGAAGCACAGTGGAGCAGTTGAAAGGAGGTCTATGGGCTGTGTTCAATTGAGATTAATGGGAAAGCTGGACACTTGACTTATCAAATTCAACATGCGAGTATTGATGTCATTACAGGTATGGATTGGTTGTCGGCTCATCGAGCAAATGTGATATGAACGAAACAAGTTAAAGTGTTGGATGATAAAGGAGAAGAGCTTGTATATCGAAATTTGAAAGGTCAAGGTGACCTAAAGACTAGCATCTCACGATTGCGAGATGTATGAAATTTCTAGAAGAGCGGATGTCAAGGCCACCTTGCGTCATTACTAGATGTGAATCTGAAGGCTACGCTACTGGAGGAATTAGAGGTAGTCAAGGAATTCCTGATGTTTTCTGAAGATCTAACTGTTTCCTCTGACGAGGAAGGCTGAGTTGCTATTAACCTAATTCTGAGTTTGATGTCTAAAGCTCCATATAGAATGGCACCAACTGAATTAAAGTAATCTGAGAACACAATTGTAAGATTTGTTGAAAAGGGTTTATACACCCAAGTGTCTCACCTTGGGGTGCACCAAGTCTTATTGTCAAGAAGAATGATGGTAGTCATGTATGTGCATCGATTATCGAAATTGAACAAGTTGACCATTAGGCTGGTATCCATTTGTGATACCCTACTTTTAAACCCGATCTAATTACAGGTTGACCGGTTAAACTATGCGAGGACCCGAGCCGGAGGGTTAAGGTGAGTTCCTTATGGACCATATGGCAAGGGTGACTTTGAACACGGTTAGCAGGAAAAGTCCGAGTCGATCTGCCGGAGGCAGGTGTACTGGCCCGTGTACATGCACATATCATAAGGTCATGTACGGATAAAGCGGTATGTAGCTGTATCTCAAAGTGCATCGTATATATACCTTGTCTTGAGAGTGAGTCGTCACCGAGTCGAATTTCATCAAAATCACTTGTTGGCCACTTTTGACCCCTCGGGGTGGCGGTCCTGTGGCGCATCCGCCCACCTGGTGACCCACCATGTCCTACTAATGGTTTTAAGAAAATATAAATAGCATTATTTGTGTTTTCATATTTCATTATTACAACTGAAAAGTAGGTGGGAAGATTTAAGAGGAGAGAAGAAGAGAAAGAAGCGAAGAAGAAAGGGAAGGAAGAAGAAATGGATTTAAGCGAGCAAGGTTTGATCCTCCCATTCCGATGCGGAAAGTGATCTCTAACACGAGATCTCGTTTAGAGGTGAGCAAAGGCTATGTTCTTAAACTTTCACCATGAGTAAAACCCTTGATTTGAGTAGAGTTCCTTGAGGTCTTGTAAATCCCCTTGAGATGATGAATCTAGGTTTAATAGATGGTCTATATGTTAATTTTGAAGGATTTGAAGAAGTATTTACAAGGTTGGAGAAGCATTAGTGATTTGAAGTGATTTTGGGGTTTTGAAGGAGTTCTTGAGCAGCAAAGAAGGTAAGATGGCTTTCCATTCCTTAAATCTAACAAGATTTAGGTTAGAATCACCTTATGAGACCTTGAATGTGTGGAAATGGGATTAGAAAAGCCCATTTGATTCCCCAAGGTTGGGGAAGTTTTAGGGAAAATGGCGTTTCGCACTCTCGGGTGAAATTTGAGACATTTGGGCCAAATGGCACACTGAGGCACCCGCCTAAGAGGGCCCTTGGGGCCAACCGTGGGCCCCTACCGATGGGTCGATCGGTGGGCCAACCTACCCGTCAGTCAAGACAGGTGGGCTGACCCAGTGGGCGTGGGTGGGCCCAACCTACCGCCGATCCTAGCCGACCTTGGCCTCACGGTGTGCCCCTACGGTGGGCCAACCCAGCCACGGTCAGGACGGTGGGCTGACCACTCCCATGAAGACCGGTGGGCTGTGGCGAGTGGGGTGTCCGACCCACCCGAGGCTCTGCGTGATTTTACGTCCGAGAATGGACCCAAAATGGACGTGTGACCTTCTTTTAGGATTCTAAACATGATTTTGTCATCAAATCTTATTAGTTTTGACCCCAAAGTAGTGAAATACTAACCTAATTCACTTATACTAGGTTCACTAAAACTTACGCTTCTCACCGGATCTCACCCGTCATAGCGTGAGTCTTTATTACCTAAGGTAAGTAGGGAGACGTTTGGCCTTATTTTAAGGCTTGTTTGGCATTCATTAAATTGCATCTAGACTAACCATGTCATCATGCAAATTATGTAGCTTAGCCATCCTCATATTATTATGACAAGTGTGTTCATTTATTTTCTCATTGTTAAATGATGATGTGCTTATGTGATGAATGTTGACATTTATTATGCATGATGCATTGATAGACTAGATTCCGTAGTTGGCTTGAAATGAGTGCATTGGTGGCCGTGGAATAGGACGGTGGCACTATGCAATCGTACTATGTCATATAGGAGCATGCGGTTTAGGATTATCATCTTCCGGTGCTATGACCCCTTTAGCAGGGGTTGAGGTATTGGGTTACCATTTGGGGGAAGTGGCGGTATCGGGTCCTTGTGCCAGTTAGAACCTCGCCGATGGTCATTAGGACAGTCGGCAACCCGATGGTCTATTCAAGAGGGCCAATCGTCTTCTTTTAAATTAAGAGTCAAGACACCTTTATTTCTATCATTTACTTTTATGTTGAGAGCGGTAGTCGGCATGCTATACTTTTGAGTACTCACGGTGGGCCTTCTCCAGCAGCCCTATGGTGTCCTGGATGGAGTTCACGGCTCGTACCAGTGCTTGGCATTGCTTGTGGTAGTAGTAGCACTAAACCAAAGACTTAGTAATGTTGTTTAGGTGGATGTGTTTAAAATGAATTGCATAACATATAGTGCGTATAGTTTGTGATTGTTGTGTGAATTTGTGTGGTCCTTTTAATTCAGAGCTAGTGACCTCATCCACATGTACACCTCTTTTAGATGATTTTGTAGGTCACCCTGACTGAAGATCAAGGGGGGCCCCCGGTTGAAATTCTCAGAGGATTGGTGGGTCTGAAAGAATATAGCACGGCCTGATTGCACATGCTAGGGTTGTCTTGTGGGACCATAGTAGTGACTTCATACAGGTTACTTTTGATTCTTTTAATGACCCCTTTTGTGTACTTGATATGTGAATTGTTATTCTTTTGTGTAAATATCATGTCTGCGGGCATATGTAAATTATCTATGTACTATAATTTGGGTATCAAGTATATTGGGGGTATTTACGAGTGAATTAGGTCTTCCTTGAACTATTGACTATTATCTTAGTTGTGTGTGAAATTTGGTTGGATACTATATCGGATGATCCTAGCAGTTTGGGTTACCGGAGTTAACCCGATCACGATCCGATCCTATGTGAGCAAGGGTGTGACAATGGTGGTATCGGGCGTGATGCTCTATTCACTCACAACATACCATATAGACCCATAGAATCTATAATAGAAAATGGGATTGGGTAAATGATAAAAAAGCTTTAAAGAGTTAAAAGCCAAAAAAAAAAAAAAATGATTGCATTTAGTCATTGCATGCGTACATGAGAGAAAGCTACTTAGAATAAATAAAAGATTAGTCATTTGATGTTATAACCCATCGATGCAGTTTAACGAAATTTCGGCGATATACTTGGCGCTAAAACAAGATTCCAAAATTTTCACACACAAATACGATAAACAACATATATATATATATATAACAACAAACATAAATAACAAATGACACCACAACTAGCACAAGCCACCAACAAAATACCACCCACAAGTAAGTCGATTATATAGAAAAGTACAAGGAATGAGAAAACAAAGAAATATACAATCAACAACATGGAAACAAGTGAGAAGCTGTGTAGCGGGTGAGCTAAGTCCTCGAGAGATCGTCATCGTCAATCAATACTATCACTCAGTCCTCCTAGGTCTCGAGCTAATGTTGAGTGCGGCGGTTAGTAGTAGTCAAACCTCGAGTTCACCATGTCGTCCCTCCAAAGTTGGGAAAAATCCACCGAAATGGCATTGGTTGTTGTATCCAAGTCCTGCACTAATCGAGGAAGGAACTCTCTAAGGTAGCTTGCCTCTCTAGGATGTTTTCCTTCTGGAAGCACTCTCATCTAGTCTTTTAGCGGCTGATCTTGCCCTTCCTTCAAGGCCCTCATGGCGGTCGTCCATGCCCTCAAAATCAAAGGTACCAATCTCGGGGTGGTGGGGCTCTCTTTGTGGGCCCCACAGCCTTGTGAAGCAGGGATCGCACCCCTCGACTCAAGGGCTCCTCCTCGAGGATATCCTCGTCCACAAAACCCTCCTCCTCACCTTTGAGGAACATAGTCTTCATCCTCCTCACTAGTCTCCTCCTCCATGGGGAACATCCTCCTATGGGCAGCCCTCCTATCCCTACCTCTGAGGCCACCGCTCTCAGGTACATCCAAGTGTGGAGACCTATCCTCAATAGATTCCCCATCAAACTTATCTGCTGGAGTCTTCCCTCCTCACCACTCAGATCCACCCCAAAGAACTCAAAGATCTGGTGAGGATCCTGCCATATGGAAACCCTCCATCCTCAAGGTGAGAGGTATGGTGCTCCATGGTCTTGAGGATGATGTAAGGCAAGCATAAGTGCTCGTCACCTCCCTTTAAGGCCTTATAAATATAGAAGACTAAGTAAGTGCCATGAAGCCTACACAGTTCAGTGACCTCCTCACGGGAGCAAGTTGAAGCCCAGACAAGCGAGCAAACACGCTAACCTCTGAGTAAAATGACGTCTCAGAATCCGAACGCTCCCTGCTGCCACAGATGGTCTCATAGATAAGGTCCTGTGTCTCCAAACTCAAGGATGGGCCTACAAGCTTACTCACAGGATTTAGAAATGCTACCCAATGAGATGTCTAAAATGCTGGGCAGGGGTATCCACAGATCAGTGGTGCCCACCCCCTTCACCATGCTAGTTATCGAATACTCTCCATACTTTGTAGAGACCTCCAAGTTCACGGTAGAATCTCTAAGACCAGCTGCTCACTTATTGCAGACGGTCTATGTTGAGATAGGCTGCTAACCCGGTCGATGAATCTCTGAAGTGAACCTTGTGGAGAGTGCAGACCACCACGGTCTTCTCCATCATCACAGACCTCTTGAGGAAGGCCTTCCAATTGGTTGTTATCTCGAACAATGGAAGAGTCCCTCATCGTAGTCGGGAAGGATCAATAGGGGCAGCTCTGGGTCACCTTCAATGCGAGGTGGGGAACTAGTCCACTCTTCCATTTGGAAGCGGTGGTCTTACGCCAGTGGAAGAGGATCCGAGTTCTTTGCCTTCTTAGAGAGACATCCCGGAGGTGGGGAATTTATTTTCCTGTTGATTTCATTGTGTTAGATACTAAGCCCTTCTCAACCAAGGATGAGATCCCAATAATTCTAGGAAGACCATTCTTGGCTACGTAATGCATTAATCAATTGCGGAATGGTTTCCTAAGATTATCTTTTGGTAACAACTGTTGAGTTTAACATGTTTAGGATTGGCAAGCAACTACATATGGAAGAAGAGATCAATATGCTTGAGGATTTTTGGATTTTTATGATTTAGTTACCAACTTTGATATTGATTTTGATTGAATTCCAGAGTGTATGGATGAGTTGGATGATGATAGTGAAAATTTCTTTTCGAAGTCTTGAGTCTTCACACACTTGTGGAGCCCTTAGGACCCCTTTCAATTCCATTCCCAAACCTTCCATAGTTGAGCCCCTAAGCTAGATCTTAAGGAGTTGCCATCTAATTTGAGATATGCTTTCCTAGGGCTGACCAAACTCTTCTGTAATAATTTCTTCAAATTTGACTTCTAGCCGGGAGAGGAGTTACTTAAAGTGTTAAAGATAATAAAGAAGCCTAGGTTGGACCATGGCTGATATCAAGGGTATAAGCCCTTCCATTGTGCAACATCATATACATCTTATGGAGGATTCCAAACCATCCACGGAACCCCAAAGAAGAGCTAACCCGTGATGATGGAAGCCATTAAGAAGAGATCCTAAAGTGCTTGGATCATGAAATAATTTATCCTATTTACGACCAATGGGTAAGCCCAATTCACGTAGTGCCTAAGAAGTCTGGTGTGTTGTGGTTCCTAATGCCAATAATGAGTTGATCCCTACCCGTGTCCAAGCAGGGATGGGCGTGTGTGCATTGATTACGAGGAAGTTAAATCGGCAACTGGAAGGACCACTTCCATTGCCATTCATTGACGGATGTTAGAGAGGTTAGTGGACATGAATACTATTGCTTTCTTGATGGGTATTCGGCTATAACCAAATCCCAATTGCTTTAGAGGACCAACATAAGACCACTTTTACATGCCCATATGGAACATTTGCTTACGGCGTATGCCATTTGGGCTTTGCAATGCCCACTACGTTCCAACGATGCATGATGAGCATTTTTCGACATGGTGAAAAATTCTTAGAAGTATTTATGGATGACTTTTCAATTCATGGGAATTCCTATTACGAATGCCTTCATCATCTTTCCTAGTTTTGAAAAGGTGCATATCTAAAATTTGGTTTTGAATTGGGAGAAATGTCATTTTATGGTTAAATCTGGTATTGTTTTAGGCCATGTAATATCAAGGAGGAATTAAGGTAGATAGAGCCAAAGTGGATTTAATTGATAATTTACCACCTCCTCAATCATTAGGATGTCCGGTCTTTTCTAGGGCATCGGGCTTCTCTGAAGGTTTATTAAGAACTTTAGTCATTTTGGACCTCTCACCTCATTACTTGTCAAAGATCAAACTTTTGATTTTTTCCAAGAGTGCCTAGAATCCTTCAAGCAACAGAAGGAGTTGACCAATGCCCCCATTGTTCAACCACTTTTGGGTGAACCTTTTGAGGATGTGTGATGCTTGGATTTTGCCATAGGAGCGGTTTTAGGTCAAAGGATTAATAAGTTACCTTGTCATTTACTAGCTAGTAGGACCTTAAATGATGCACAACTCAATTATACAACCTTTGAAAAAGAATTTTTGCTGTTGTGTTTGCATTAGAAAAGTTTGGTCTTACTTAGTTGGTTCACATGTGGTGGTGTATTTTGATCTTTACGCTCTCGGATACCTAGTTGGAAGAAGGATGCAAAGCCCGTCTCATTAGGTGGGTTTTACTTTTGCAAAGTTTGATTTAGAAATTAGGGATAAGAAAGGAGTTGAAAACCTAGTTGGACCATTTATCCGGCTTCCCAATTCCTTGTTGATTCTCGCAGCGAGAACTTTCGGATGAACAATTATTTGCAATGTCCGGTGAACCATGGTTTTGACATTGTCAACTTCTAGTTTGGTGTGACTCGGATCCTTTGGTCCCTCAAGATAAGTATAGGTTTCATTCCCAAGTTAAACACTTTTTGAGGATGATCCTTATTTGTTTAAGATATGTCGGATCAGATTATCCGACGATGTGTTCTGATCATAAGCAACATTCCATTCTCTCTTTTGTCATGATCATGCATGTGGTGGACACTTTGGACCTAAGAAGCGCATAAAGGTTCTCCCAAATTGGTTTTATTGGCCCACTCTTTTTTGAGATGCTTTTGATTTTTGCAAACTTGCCTTTCGATCTTTGGCCGTATCAATAAAAGGAACATGATGCCCCCCAACCCTATTTTGGTAGTTGAGATCTTTGATGTATGGGGCATCGATTTTATGTGACCATTCCTAATTCTTTTGGGGAAATTTTTACATACTTTTTGGGCCCTTGATTATGTTTCTAAATGGATAGAGGCCATACCTTGTAAAACTAATGACCACAAAGTGGTGGCCCGTTTTCTCAAAGAACATTTTTCCCTTTGGTGCACCACGTGCAATAATTAGTGATGGGGTACTCATTTTTTTCGACCTTTTGAGGCCTTAATGAAAAAGTAGGGGTCACTCATAAGTTATCTACCCTTATCACCCCCAAACTATTTGAAGTGGAGGTGTCAATGGGGGATCAAACAAATCTTGGAAAATTGTTAACCCCAAACCCGTGAGATTGGCCCCTTAGGCTCATTGATGCCTTGGGGGCCCCATGGGTTTTATTCAAGACCGCCCTTTGGTGGTCTCCTCCCGTTTGGTGTATGGAAAAGCTTGTCACTTACATTGAGTTGGAGCATAAGGCCTTTTGGGCCATTAAAACCTTTGATTTGTCGATCGGGAAAATTTGCCGTGGCTCAATTATAAAATTGGAGGAACTTAGGAATGAAGCCTATGAAAGTTCTAGAACTTGGAAAAAACCAAAGCTTTCCATAATAAACAAATTTTAAATCTTTTGCAATTGGTGATAAGGTCTTATTGTACAACTCTCGATTGCATCTTTTTTCCGTAGCTTAGATCCGATGGGATGGCCCCTTTATTGTTCATAATGTATATCCCCCTGAAATTTGGAATTTTGAATCCGAGGAGGGGGTAATTTGAAAGGGTTTAAAGGTCGTTTGAAGCCATTCCTCGAGTTTCCTACTACTAGTAGTGAAGGGTCATGGATCTCCATGAACCTTTTTTGATGACTAATTTTAAACGGGGATGACCCCTTGCATTGTCTATGCTTTTAATTTTTCCATGCATTGAGGACATTGCATGACTTAAGTGTGGGGAGGAAACCGTTTTTTTTTATTTTTTTTTTTTTTACTTTGTTTTTGTTTTCTTTTTATTTTTTGACTTGCTAAGGATGAAGTCCTACTTTGGCTTTTGGCTAATGATCATACCATTGGGTTTGATGTATGAAAATAAAATTTTTTATTAAAGGGACCCATTTTGAGCTATAAAACCCGGAAAAAAGAAACAAGCATGTGTCTTGATATGGGACTTTCTTTTGAAAATAAGAGACCCTTGTTTGATTTGGTGTTCTTCTTTATGTTCTTCCCCTATGATTATTTGTTTTGTCAAAGGTTACAGTTCACCTTTGTTTTTATCCCAAAAATGAGTTTAGGGGAGGTTTTCCCAACTGCTGGGGCCCCCAAGAATGTAAAGAATCGATGCCTTGGGCAGAAGTATTACTAATGCTTTATTGAAAAATTTTCTCAATTTTTGGGAAATAAAATTGAGGAAAGGTTAAAATTTAATGGTCGGGTTTAAAAAACAACTTCCCGAGTGAAAAAGGGTTAGGTCCTCCTCTACTAACCATTCCAAATGTTTTGGTGGGTGGTCTATAATGTATCCAAAATGGGGGTTGGGGTTTTCTATACAAAGAAATTAGAATATCATGGAATCAAGGGTTGGAAAACACCCCCTATGATTTAGAATTGACATAGTCTCTTTGAAAAATCGCTATTCCCTATATGGGGAGAAGTAAAAATAGGTGTCAAAAAGCCTTAAATTACTTTTCACCAAAAATTTAAAATGATAGAAGTGGTTGAGCATAAGGACTAGATTGTGATTTAGACACCTAAGGTAATTTGGGTTTTTTAAAGGTACTTACTTTTTGTCGGGCATGGTAAAGATATAAAGGGGCAAGAAAAATAAATCCTTCTATAAGGGACAACTTTAACTAGAATTCATTGGATTTTAAGAGGACAACCTTTCAACCTTATGGTATGTACCATGGCAAGAGGTATCAAAAAATCTTGGATCGACAAAGAACCAAATTAAAGGGGAAATGAATGAAACAATGACAATGACCATTATTATTTGGGAAAGCATGTGTCCCTAATGACTGGTACGGGTAAGATTTGAAGGAAGCAACTTCCAATCTCCTTTCAAAGTAAAAGATTGGCCTTAAGCAAAGTTTTTGGGGGTAGAATAAAAATCCTTTTCCCTTTGTATTGGCAAAATGCCAGAGAGGAAAGGGAAAATCCCAAGACATTTCACCACCCCCCATCTTTTAGTATAGGATCCCAGAATTTTTCATAGGGTTCCCAAGGAAATGAATTAATTTGGGTATGTTAACACCAAAGAGCTCTTTTATTCATAAAGCCAATTTCTTCAGGGAAAATTGGCTCGCTTTAATGGATAACATGTCTTTTGGGTCTTCCTTTTCATAGGACCGGATTACATTTTCAAGGTCTCCAAAGCTTTGGGGGAAGGTGCATTTAGTTTACTTTTATCCATAGATCTTAGTCCCTTCTCTTAAAAGATATCTCGGGTCACTAAATGGAGATTTGGTATTGAAAAATCATATCTTTGATTTGCTTTTAATGTTCCCCTAAAATGACCCCTTAGAAGGTTTTTGGAAAAAATTTAGAACCCCCATCTTTGGGATAAAGGTGGGGAGGATTTTCCAAATGATACAAAGAATTAAAAGGGTCAACTTTGGAAAAATTAAAGTAGAATCCAAAAAAGGCTATTAACAGCCGGGGAAGGAATTGAATTTTAAAAAGGGGAAAATTCCTTAAAATTTCTCCTACTAAATTCAAAATTCAACGGGGCAACTAAGTCCAAAGGGTATTTGGCCCATTTGAAATCTTGGCTCGAGTTGGCTCCATTTATATGTTGGCTCTTCCCCCTTTTTAAATTTACGTTTCCCTTTATGAAAGGGGTAATACAGATCCAACATTCTCCCGGGGAATTAAATATTTAGAAGCTAATATGACTTATGAAGGGCCGCTGAAATTCTAGACGAAAATAAAGACTCTTCACAATCGCTCTATCGCCTTTGTGAAAGTCGTGGGTAATCATTCTTGAAGAAGCATCTTGAGAAAAGAGGATGACATTCAAACCAAGTGTCCTCATCTTTTGGACAACAAGGTACCCCAATTTGAAGGATGAAATTTTCAAAAGAGGAGTGTAAATGTGATACCCTACTTTCTAAACCCGGTCTAATTTTTGGTTGGTTGATTGGTCTTATAGGACCTATACCCAAGTGAGTCATGGTAAGTACCTTATGGAATATGATGGCAAGGGGACTGAATCAGGTTGACCAAATGAGCTAGAGTTAATGCCTAGTGTAGTCTGCATCAAAGTCATGCACTTACACATATCACGAGGCCATGCATAATAAAGTTACATAATATTTTATATTGAGTCGCATATAAATAGTCTAGGAGAAAAAACATGTCAAGGGCCCAAACCCCATCGAAAACCCTAATGTTTAGGCTAAGTTTTGGCCGACTAGTGGGTGGTCATAGGTGGGTCGACCCCCAATGTGACCTACCAATTTGGTCACTTGATATTTTACCCCACTATGAATAGCATTTATTCCTCTCTTTCACCTCATTTATTATTTTACGATAGTTGAGAAAAGTAAAGAAGAGAGGAAAAAGAAAGAGGAGAGAGGGAAAGGGTGAAGACATTTACTTTCATTAAACTTAGAGATCATGACATGCATCTAGATCATAAAATAGAATATGTGGGAACAAAAACAAATAAAATAAATAGGAATATAGTAGAAAAATGGACTCTTTTCTTTATTCCTATTCCTCCATATCAAACATTTATTGAGGACAAATCCTTTTGTGGCTAATCATTTATTAGCAAAAATTGATAAACTCAACACAAAGGCAGAAAAAGAGATAATAGTAACTTGTTTGATAAATCTTCAAATTAAAAAATCTTTTTTTATCCATTTTATCTATTAGTTAAATTTTATTTTTATAATAATTAGTTCCAATCTTAGTCTTTTTTTGAACAAAGCACAACTTTTTCTTGAATCAACAAAAAAAAAAAATTGATAAATACATTTACAATTACAATACTAAAACAAATCAAGAAGATATTAATGAAACAAATCAAAATACAATTCACTTTATTTTGACTATAAAAAAGTCACTTTTTAAAATGGGAAAGGAGGCGATCTTGGCGTTGGGGTCGATCTTTGAATCCGACACCGAATTTGTGATCCACATCTTGAGATCTCTGATTTAAGGTGAGTAAGGTCCATATTCCTTAAGCCTTTATAAAACCTCAAGTGAAACTCTTCAATTTGGGTAGAAATCCTTAGGATCTTGCTACTATCTTTTGAGAATATGAATCTAAGATTTAATAAAGGTTCTATATGTTGTTTATGAAGGATTTAGAGGAAGACTTGCAAGATTTGTGAAGCTTTTGTTGATCCCTTGAGCTAAAGAGAAGGATTTGAGGGTTTGAGGTGTTCTTGAGCAAAGAGGTAAGATCCATGCTTAAGACCTCGGATCGACCTTAGATCTAGGTTGGAATCATGATTTAGAGCCTTAGATTTGTGAAAAATACAGTCGAATCGACTCTTGATGGTTTTCCCAAGGTGGGATGAAGAATTGGAGAGAATAGAAAAACCTTGGTCGCTAGTGGTGGGTGCTTGGAAATGGATGGGACCCACCAATCCAGTGCCCACCTGCCTGGGTGGGTTGTTGACTTGACCGACGAACAAGGACTGGTGAATGCCTTGCCCGCCGCTCTTGGCCCGTCAGTCCAAGTAGGGCTACTGGTCCTATGAGCGAGCAAGGACTAGTAAATGCCTTGTCTCTCTTGGCTCCGATCCGAGGTATTCCTAGATCGACAAGCAAGGTGGTGGGTGCCCTACCCCTCGATCGACCTACCAATCCAACTTCTCGAATTCTAATTGGAGCCAAATTTATCGAGTAACCTACTCTTATGATTCTAAATACATTAGAATCATCAAACCTCACTAGTTACGACCTTAAAGTTGAGGTATACTAAACCTAAATCTTTTATGATAGGTTGTATTGGAACTCGCGTCACCGCACGTCGGATCTACCTCGTACCAAGGGTGATCATTGTACACAAATACGTAAGTGGAAAGAGAACATTGCATCATGTCATTTTGGTTGTAGACTTGTCATGTCATCATTTATTAATGTGTAGACTAGTCATCCATGAATACCATTGCATGCATTGATGTGTGCATTATGAAATTCAATTATAATTTAATATGTTGAT
This sequence comes from Macadamia tetraphylla, assembly GCA_022985045.1. NCBI lineage: Eukaryota > Viridiplantae > Streptophyta > Magnoliopsida > Proteales > Proteaceae > Macadamia > Macadamia tetraphylla. Next base: position 21,438,039 of record CM040968.1, on the reverse strand, counting down.
ATCTTTAATTGTTAAATGCCTGTTCTTGTTTTGTGATGTAAGATGGGTGATTTTAACTATTAATTATGATGTTTGTAAGACTAGATGCCATAGTCGGCTTGGACACGAATATATTGGTGGCCCGTGGTATGGGACACGATGGCACTATGCAGTCGTACTATCTCACATAAGAGCATACAGTTAGGATTGACATATCACTGTGCTACGACCCTTCCCAACAGGGGTTTAGGTGTTGAGTATATCTTGTCGACAGCTTCAGTGATATATAGAGGGTCAATCGTAATCCTTTCAAATTTAATGTCACTTTGGGTGAGCATTTTATTTTAATGTCGTTCTGGGTGAGCATTTTACTTTTCGGTACCAACAGCTGACCTTCTCCAGCAACTCTATGGGCGTATTGTGGGATGAGACTCATAACTCAAACCTAGGGCATATGCTCATTGTGGTTGTGAGCAGTATATCACCTATGACTTAGAATTGTTGTCTAGGTAGACTAAGATAATAAAATGAATCGCACGCATATAGGTTCATTTGTATTATGCATACTTGTGTGGTCTTTCTTTTCACTTACTAGGCTAATGAGCTCATCCCACGTGCACATCATTTTTTAGTTGATTTTGTAGGTTATCCGATCGGTGAGCTAGAGTTGGAATCTACCGTGAAAATTTCCAATCAAGGACTGGTGGGTCCCTGAAGATCTTAGGCATGGGGTTGAGTGCCAATGCAAAAGCTGTGTTGTGAGTCAGCAACACTGATACTATACAAGGATTCTTTTTTATTATTTGGGGAATGTTACCCCTTTTAAGCTTTGGATGTTTAAATTATATTTCTTGTGTATATATAACGCCTACGGGCCCACATATAATTATGTTATGCAATACAAATTGGGTATCAAGAGTATTGGGATATTTATAGATATGTACAGGTAAGACTTCGGCTAAAATATAAATTTTATTTGACTTAATGTGTGTATGTTATGCTGTGGTTACTGTGTCATATGATCCTGGCAGGTTTTGGGTTAACAGGGATTAACTCGATCACTGGTCTGGTTCTGTGTGGAATGAGATGTGACAAGGTGTCTCTCCTAGCCGAGGGAGTTTTTTATTGTTGTCATTGAGTTTCTTGTATAACAAGAATATGATAGAGAATAGTATAACCAAAAGAGAGAGCACAAAGCTAAAGGAAAAACTCATCGCTATAACCACGAAATAAGAAATGAAGAGAGGTGGGGGCTTATAGTGCTTGAGTTTCTTGGTCCTTATATATTGAAAATTAAGCATTATTGTAAATCAAGATGAAATTCTAACAATAGTGAATGGTTGGAATATGTTATATTATGTGGACTTTTGATGGAAGCGATTAAAAAAATGGTCACATGAAAAAATAAGGGCACATGGAATCTCCATTAAAGAATGATAAAATATCACGTTCAGTATAGTTTAATGGAGGAATTCATTTTAGGTTTTTAATTAAAAAAGCAGGTTTCAGTTCATTTTAGGAATTGAAATCGGAATTGAATCGTATTTATCGGAATGTGATTCCACTAAGAAGACCAGTTAGGGTCAACCCAACCCAACCCGGCCCAACCCTGAGCCCGGTAGGGTTGGGCTTGAGCATCAACCCGGCAAGGTTAGGTTAGGGTTGGGTTGAGTTTTGGGACCTAGGGTTGGGTTAGGGTTTTAAGAAACCCTGCCAAACACGACCCTATTTCATCCCTAATTGTTATAGTTCTTGGGCAGGGAGAATAATTAAATCTACATAAGGGTAAAACATGTATTTGTAATGTGGTTGAATTACAAAGGACTAAAATCGTCTTTTACAATTCAAAACTAACACCCCATTAACAACGTCATTTGATAGGGGAGGTATATGTAATTTTTGAAAAAACAAGGGAGGGGGAAGCAATAAGAATAAAGTACAGGGGAGGGGGATGTAAATTACTCAAATAAAAAGGAAGAAGAAGACCTATTCCATTGATCGTTGACAGTGAGACCTATTCTGTTCCTTTTCGCCTACGATCGGTCGATGAGTGCATTCTTTGTCCGCAAATGATCCTCTAATAGGTTCGACTCTCTCTTTCTCTCTCCTACAATAGGTTTGATTATTCTGGGTGGTTTTGGGTTTAGAACAGGAATCAGGTCATGATTTTTCTCTGCTATACTCTCTCCTCATCTTCACCATCCATATGGCATGAGACAAATGTCAGATGCTGAAGGTAACAATGCACCAGCACAAATTAAGAATTTTCAAGAGGATCTAGATTCTAATACAATGGGCAATTCAGTCCACCAAAATTAATTAATTAAAATTTTGAAGAAATTACACTTCCCTTCCCTGTATGTTTCAAGTATTACACAACCCTCCCTTACGAAGTTTGTAATTACAAATTCCTCCCTTCTAAGTTGTAGAATATATCAATCGCACCCTGATTGTGAGTGAGAAACAGTTAAGTGTGTTACAAATTTGTTTTAAACCCCAAAATACCCTTGGTCCAATGGAGAAGATGATTTTTCCCTCAACCATTATTATCGTCTTCTTCCTTGAGAAACCATGGGAGAGTTAGGGTTTATTCTAACACTTGCAATAGTTGGTTCTGAAATCTGAAATTGGAAAGAGCATCGATGGCCTTTTCCAATTGATTGCATCTCTTGGCACAAGTGATGATAGTGGAGTAAGTGATGTTATCTAACTCAAGCCAATACCAATCATTTCATGGGCAAGGTCTTCAATGGTGATACTCCTCGAACCTCAATGACTTCATGGTGACATTGTAGAAGATGGTTTCAAGGGGAAAGGTTGGGTCTTGAGCCAATTGAAGAAAAAGAGGATTTTTTGCCATGGCTTCAAGTTGTTGAGGACTAAAAGCGTTATCTCTAGTGGGTGGGTGGGGATCTCTTGGAGAGCAGCGAAAAGGTGATTTTAGAGGGTTCACATCGTTGAGCTTGCAACAAGAGCTTAAGGTCTCGAGTTGAGGGCTATAAGAGAGAAGAGCGTTTATGGCATTGAAGGGTGAGGACAGGCGTTTAGGTCTAGACAGTTGACTCGGTGGAATTGGGATTGGATTGGAGTTTGGGTTGTTTGTTTTTTTTTGGTCTTAGAGAGGAGATTGAGGAGGGCTTCAACTGGTTGGATAGGGATGGGTTTTGCGGTGGGGCTTCTGCTTCTGCTTCTGTTGTTGCAGGTGAAGATTTGGTGGTGGCGGAGGAGACGCAGAGAATGGTGAATCTCTTGGTGGGTTGTTGTCTAGAAGATGAGGAGAACAAAAAGGGTCTCTTTGCGTTAGATGAATGTGTCAAGGTGAAATGGAAATCCAAAGCCATAGAGAGACACTAGCAGCCATGGCTGTGTTCCTAAAGTATGAGAGCGCTGATGCACTAAATCATATCCATATCTCTAGTCTTGCAAGCAGATATGTAATCGGTGAAACCATTGATCAACACCTCTCTCCCTCAATCGGCTCAAGTGATCGAAGTTAGAGAAGAAACCCTCAATCGACTCAGGTGATCGTTGGGCTGATTCTCCCTCCAACGACTCCAAGAAATCCAACTTATTGAGGTTGGAGGGAGTGATATTTAAAGAAAGGGTAAGGGAGTAAAAAAGTAATTTAACATCTACTTCTAACAGCGTTAACACCACATGGTATGTTTGTAATTTCAAACTTAGCAGGGGGTCTGAGCGTAATACCTGAAACATCCAAGGGAGGGGAGTGTAATTTCCTCTAATTTTTTTTTTTTTGTTTTTTTGAAAGGAAACCAATTGAATTTAAATTAAAAAAATCCAGCAATGTCAGTCAGCCTTATCAATATTTTAAAATTTTTTAAAATTTGATTCTGTGGATCCCACGTGATAGGATATTGGTTTGTGACATCTCTTTGTAATCGAACGTGAACAAAACTATGAGATAAGAACAGGCTGTACGATCAGATATCGAATCGGACGGCTGTCGAATCTCCCACACCGGTAACTGGAGCTCAAATCTTTCTGAAATCTCTCTCATCTGATCATCTCCCTTTCTCTCTCGCGTATTTTTGGTAAACGATGGCTAACGTTCGTTTCCGTCTTCTTCTAGGGCCTCCCGGACGACAATGAAAGCAGCAGGAGGCGAATGGAAAACGATGGCACGGAGTTGACGCCGTCACATCATATCCAGCCATGTCATCCTTGGCATGCGACACTAGTCAAATGCTCAAAGCACGAGATTTTGAAAATCCCCAAATCCTTATTTTAAAGGAAGTCCAGTTGTCATAGATTCAGATGTTCGATCTCCATTTTAACTCTCTTTAGTCGGTTTTTGGCATTTGGCTCGGGTCTTGAAATCAAAACTTTGGGTCGGGTCATTGATTTTTGAGTCAAACTGAAAAACCGAGCAAAGTATCTTCTAATTGGATCCGGCTCCTCTTTATAGAGTCCAGGGACCAGAGAATGATCCTAGATTTGGATGGAATCGACACAAGTCCTTAGGTCACTCCAACCTGGAGATCACTCCGTGATCCTAGGCTATATGGAGAGAAATCCTAACCCTCTTAATTTGTCATAAATATTAATACATTAATTGAAGTTGGACTTTCACTCAATAGATATGTTTCAACTCATTTAACCTTTTACCAAAAAAAAAAATCATTTAACCTACATGCATTTGTATCAATTTTCATATGAATATGATCCAAACCAATGATGAGTAAGCTTGCAAACTTAGATTATGCATTGACTGCTATTTTTTCCAAGTTTGAATTTTTTTTTTTTTTTATTAAAAAAAGACTTAGAATAAAGAGAGAAAGTTACAATATCTAAGGATTGGTTAACCGTCAGCCCTCCATAGAGCTTCTATGGCAGTGTTAGATCTACCTATGTACATAAAATTGATGGACCTAGAGAGTTCATATATTCTACAAAAAGTAGAAAAATGAAGAAGTGGCCAAGCACCCTTGGTTGGAATAAGGGTGTCAATTTCAAACCGAAACCGAATACCGAAACCAAAATCGAAACCGAGTCAAATTAACCAGACCGAAACCGAACCAAATTTATTCGGTTCAAATTCGGTTTTAATATGTGAGTGCTATTTGGTTCGGCTCGATTTCGATTTCAGAACCGTCGGTTCGAACCGAAACTGAACCGAATTGCTCGTATCATTCAAGAGTTTTCTTGCAAGCTCTTTTTTTTTTTTTTTATGTGGTAAGTGTGTTTTGCAATTTATCATCACATATTTACATGATAAGATAATTTTAGAGTTAGCAATGGCCATAAGTCCCATAACTTGAGCCCATTATGGCATTTATTCCATCAAAGTCATGGTTCAAAAGTGGAACCGTTTTCATAACTGAATTAAAATCGAGGTATTAAACAGAATTAAAACTGCATATTAGAACCGAATTAGAACCGAAACCGAACCGAGCCAAATTGAATTGATTAGAGTTTCTAAATATGGAACCGAGTCGGTTCTCGATTCGGTTATGGTCCACCTTATCATCATTTGAAGTGAACGAATAACGAAACCGAGCAGTTGACACCCTTAGGTTGGATATGAAAGGAGGTGAAATAGCTACTTGTTGGAGAACCATACTTCAAAAACTTCCTATTTCTCATTCTTTACCTTCAGTATACCTTGTAAAATGCCTTATACTTCCACTGCTTCTTGTTGATTAGTTTTAGTAATACCTGACTCCATGAACCTAAACTCACCTTGTGATAGGATTCCAAAGGTTCATCCTAAAGCTGATTGCAAAAGATTAGATGTACCAGCACAAACTAAAACTGTACATGTCAAAAAAAGAAGGCTAAAGCTTTGAGTCATGCTTGATGGGCCATCTGTAGGCATGAGAGCAGACATGTTTAGTGTTCCAGTATCAAATTTAAGATCAGTAATCCATTGATGAATATTTTCCAATATACCAAGTTTGAAAATTGTAAGATGTATCTTTTGCCTTTTTTTATTTAGGTATCAATGTAATGTATGTCCAACCCACTTAAGCTCTGTATGAAAATTTTGTTCCAAATAATTGTTTCTAGTCAAAACAAAGTTTTGTGTTTCTGATGTAATGGTGTATTTTTATACCAATAAATGTGAGCGAGCTTGTGGTGCAATAGTTAAGTTGCACTATTTGCCACATGTTCAAAACTTGAAAAATAGCCTCTCTTGTGAAGCAGGTGGTAAGATTACAATAGTTACTCTTTTCTATACCAACAAATGTTATATGGTAAAACTGAGAAAAACTATTTCAATTATCACAGATTCATGTCTGGAATGCATATTAACATAAATATTTCTTCTAGTGGCAGTGGGGGCATTTTTTTTTTTTTTTAGCTTCTTTAAATTGTTTCAGAAAATTATTCCAAATGTATGTTTTTTATATGATTCATTAAAAATATATATAAAAGAAAAAAACCACATGTCATATACAAGATTTGTTCTAATACTCTTCAAATTTTATTTTTTTTTATCTTAATTCATTTCATTTTGTAACATAATTTAATTCACCTATAAAATTTTAAACTAAGGTTTGTATTGGAAGATGCACAATTGTTTTTTTCCCTCTTTTTTTTTTTTTTTGAAAAAAAAAGATGAATATGCATTGTTTAATATCTATATTTCATACCTAATTTTATAAAGCATACATAAATATATATTTCCCATGAACATGTACTACAAAAATTTAGTTGCATATGATTTTTGTTCCCAAATTTACAAATTAAGACCTACACTAATCGGAGTCATCTAATTCTCTTAACTTTGGTATATGGAGAACTGTTTTATTGAATTATATAATAAATATGGTGAAGACAATTACTTGCCTAATTGGTTGGTGCCTTATTGTTTAAGTGTAGGCTCATATGGTATCATGGCCCTGACTCTCCGATATTCGTTTGTGCCATATGACACAACATTTGCCCCTCTTCCCTCTTTTTTGTAGTTGTATATAAAGTTCCACTGAGTAGTGAGATAGGTTATACCATAAATAAGTATGGTAAAATTTTCCCACATATAAAAAAATGAAATAAGTTTTCTTTATTCAATAAAATATTTGGTGATTTTTTTTATTAGAGAAAAAAGAAAATTTAACAAAATAAGTGAAGTTGGATGCATATGTACTATATATACAAATAAAATGCAAAACTCCAAAGGCCATCCAGCCTAATTTCCTTCTCTAACTATGCGATAATATCTATATTGTCCACCTATATATTTTTGGTGTGGAAATAAAAATGCTTCATTCAAAGCAAAATGAATGTGGGAGATTAGTCACCACATAATTACAAAAAGAGTTAGTTCTAGCCTTAGCGGCTAATTGAGCAACAAAGACCCTACTCCGGCTATGCTTCTCCATATCAAACATAACAAAATCATTCACCAAGTGTCCCCTTGCCCAACACTCTTGCAAACATGATACTTCTGGCCTTTGGTGCCAACACGTTACCTGAATATCCACAACTCATAGTTGCAGAGAAAAATCGAGATTTAAATAAGACTACAACAACTTAGCCAACACCATAGGTAATTAGATCAAAACAGTTGTCACAAAATATAATAGAATGATCCACAATAGTCAATGGTTGATGTTTACATAGGGACATATATATGATTAGGGATGGTGGGAGCAATGAGGCATGAAAGAATAAAAATGGAGGGAACAATAAGGCATGAAAGGTCGCCAACCCACTAGTTAATAATTTGAACAATCAAAGAGGAGTGGGAGCACTTTTCAAAAGAAAATTTTCAAATGACAGTGACTTTAGCTTTCAAATTTCTTTCTGAATCTTTCTATAGGTTCTATGAAGAGGGGCCGGATCACCTCAATCCTATCTCACTTTTGATAGGAAGTTAAATACTATACAAGTGGTTAATAATCCATTATAGGACAAGGAATCATTTGAAGAAAGATCGATAGGGTCATGATGATAGCCTCCCCTAGAACAAATGTTAACCCTAGCAATATGAGGGGAGGGGAGGGGGAAGAATAAGTGCACCAAATCGAACCAAATTGAATTGGAATTAGAACTCAAAATCAGATCAAATAAGCTGAACCGAACTGAATGTTCCAATTCAGTTATAGAATGCAATATGCCAATCCAGTTCAATTTCAACATAGGAACCATAGGTTTAAACCAAAAGCGAATCGAATTAGGATACTGATATATTTTAGAAGCATGTTTCCTCCGATGCTCATGTGTTGTTTCAGACAAAGAAGGTGCTAGAAAAGATAACCTATATATGGCCCCTATCCAATAGGAGTTATTTAGGACAATTCCTAGGGGACAAGCTACAATGTTTGGGGTGGGATCATGCAGTTTCAAATTTGAGCTGGTGTTGTGAGAATCTTTTTTTTCCTTGTATTATGAATATTGGAACATTAACAAGTCGGATCCAAGGACCCGAGTCCGGGTAAAACTAAAAAGAGATATCTTCGATCTTCTGTAAATCGTGAATCGTCAGATATCTCGAAAATCGATTTTCAGTAAACGAAGAAGATATCTTCTCGATACCATCCTAAGAAGATCTTCTGCAATCACGGCCGTTCCCTTCCCATCAGTCAATCATTGACTTTATCAATCGTCCTACTTCTCTCTCCAATCTCCAAATCCTTCCTTCACGTATACTCTCTATATCTCTCTAGATTCGTCCGCGTCTCCGCACAAGAATCCAGAGATCAAAACACTCAATTTTCTTTGTTTCAGCCTGGACCGAAATATCTGTTTGCAGAATCAGACCAAAATCTTCTTCGTTCATCATTTCTCGAGCTCCTCTGCTGTTAGATTTGATTTCATGGTTTTCCTAAAACAGAAGTACATATTCTACGGACTAAGGTGGCACAGTGAAGTTAAGCTGTCAAACATTCAAGCTGCTCCTTTTAAGGCGGCCCAAGTTGTTAATCTTCTTCTTTCTTAAGGCTTGAAGGGTTCAAAGTTGAAGTCTTTTTGGGTTTTCTCTTTCCTGATATTTCTTCGTTTCATTGCAAATGTCTGCTTCAACATCTGGGGAGAAACTCCATGTACTTGCCGTGGATGATAGTGTTGTTGACAGAAAAATGATCGAGAAATTGTTTAGAAGCTCTTCTTTTAGAGGTATGTTATGGGTTTCTCTCTCTCTCTGGGTTTCTGAAATAATGAAAGGGAGGCCATGAGAGCTCATCTGATGCTCTGTTTTTCTGGGTTTTTGTTTTGGTTGCAGTGACAACTGCAGAGAGTGGGACTAGAGCATTGGAATTGCTGGGTTTGGACAAAGAAAGTTCACATTGTCAGGTATGGTTCTAAAGATTTTACATTTTTAGTTTTTCAATTTCTTTTGGTTTAAAGATTTGATCTTGGAGCTGATTTTGAAAAAATATAAATGTTCAACTGGGAGTTGCAGGAGCCAAAGGTGAATATGATAATCACTGATTACTGCATGCCAGGGATGACAGGATTTGATCTTCTCAAGATTGTAAAGGTTAGAGGAAGAGATGCTTGCTTTTTTCTTTACCAGATTTGGTCTTTCTCTGGTTGTGTTTTAAGATTATTAATGGTGGGTTTTTGGGTTTGGTTACAGGAATCATCAAACCTGAGGGGAATTCCAGTCGTTATCATGTCTTCTGAGAATGTTCCCACCAGAATCAACAGGTAAATGGTTGAGTTTGAGCCTAATTTGGTATGATTTCTGTTTCAATTTCATGGGTGATTTTTATTTCGGAAAAAAATTGTTTGGTTTAAATCTTATTTCAGGTTGTGTTTGGTAGCCCAGAGAAGAGTAGAAGAGAAAAGAAATGACAAAAATAAAAAACAAATAGAAAGAAAAAAAAAATGTCTGTTTGCCTAGAAGAGAAAAGCAGATTTTTTTTTTTTTCCTTTGGTGGTACAAGAAAAACTTCATTATTCTCAAGATGAATTTTAAAATTTAAAAAAAGAATTTTCTTCGGAGTTAGACATACCAAATGTATGAGAATTTCTTAAATCAAGAAAATAGTATTAACTTTTATATATATATATATATTTGGTTACCAAACACAGTCTCAATGAAATGGAAATAAAATAGAACGGAAATTATGACATAGGTGAGATGTAATTTCAATTTTGAATTTAAAATTAATTTCAAAATTAAATTTTAAATTGATTTCACTCTTGCTCTTTGATGAACATAACGCTAATTTGATGGGTAAAATAATAATCTTATGTTAAAAATAAATAGTTATCCTTCTCTTTATGGTCTCACCACCACCATTCCTTTCCGGTCCCACTCCAGCACGCTACCATTACCTCTCTCAAAAAAAAAAAAAAAATATAAAGAATCTCTAAAAAATTGCATATTGATGTAATCAAAACAATTTCAATTTCTTCACCAAACATTTATTCCTTTACTATTTCATGAAAGACATCATACTTGATCTCTTATTGTGAAACAGAGAAGAAAAAAACAGAACAGTTAGAAGTACAAAAATGCCCTTCATTTTGTGTGTAATTATTTATTTGTTCAAAATTTTTGATGAGCAGATGCTTGGAAGAAGGGGCAGAGTTCTTGCAGAAGCCAATCAACGATCTGATGTTTCACGCATGCATAGCCACATGATGCGGATAAATCGGGTTGGCTGATATATGAGTTATCGTACTAAACAGTTTTTCTCCCCTTTTGGGGGGTTAAAATTTATAACCGGGTAAATAGTAATTTCAATCATCCTTTTTATGCTGTATGGGTGCTTTCTTGACGGTTGAGATCTTCTTAATCTTTTTTATTTATTTTCTTTATATTTTCCTTTCAATTTTTGATGGACCAGCTTTATTTATAGTCGGGTCCAGCACACTCAAGCCGGAATCAGACCGGGTTTGATTCGGTATAGGCTTCATTGGGTCTGAGAGATCCTTGGATGAAGCTCATCTGCTCATGTTGAGAACAAAGTTAAAACCGGAAAGGACAAAGGACGAAAAAATAAATAAATAAATAAAGCAACGAAATGAGTGCGCTAGTGCGAAAGAATGACAATTATAGCACTTTAGGTCGAACTTTCATGACTTTTTCAGGTTTAAGACTTTGACAGTGATAATTATATAATTCAATATATAATTGTAAGTAGAAGGTTAACTTGTTCAAATTGATCCTCTGAAATATTAGTAGAAATTCTTCAATTTATGTAGAGTTGAGTAGTATAATTATATACTCTTTTTAAGGTATTTGAATGTTTCATACATGTATGTAATCGGGTTGATCGTACGTCTTCATGTCCAAGATTAAACAACTCTCAAATTGTTTAAAGTGCACTCCAATAAGCAATTTTCACAGGTATGCCCGAAGGTAATACTTAAGAATTCAATAAAATCGAGGACAGAAGTATAAAACAATGAACAAAGCACTTGCACTAAACAATTTGGATTCAATTTTAATGTTTAGATTTTTCAAATATGAAATAAAAAATGATTATATATAAATAGAAATTAAGGGATTATTACCCATTTGCATTAAAGTTTAAAGTAAATTTAAGCATAATACATATTAGGTGAAGGGATAAGCACATTTTTAGGAAAGCTAACGGATAATATGCACATGGAAGAACAGTGGAGCACATATGGAGGGCAAGGATTTTTTCACGACAAGGGGGCGAGAGACATGGTGCCTAGCTTTACCCTGCATTAATATCCACATTTCATTCCAAATTTTATAAACCATTTTATCCTCCAAAATCTAAGCATTGATTCATCAGGTCTTACCAATATCAAATGATTCTAAAAATTTTTATCTCTAACTCAGACTCCATTTATATCATTGCAAAGGCCAAGCTTTTTACTGCAGTATGGGAGAAGAAGCCACCAATTTGTCATAGGAGATTAGGCCAATAAAGATTCCAATGGACTAAAAAAGGTGTTGGAAATGAATGTCGACATACAAAAAAATTAAATCAAATAAATAATCACATGCAAAACGATGAATTTAACATGATTCAACAAAAAAATGCTTATATCCACCTAAGAGTATCAAAGAATTTTTCATTAAAAAAAAAACACTCATCATGTACCACTCCACCTCGTTATGTCATCCCTTTTACTTTATCACTGTCTTTACTTGCCTTTTACATCCAAACCAACATGGCCCACACCCCCACCCAAAGGTGCCCAATAGAGTTCACTATCACACAATGTGGTATCTCTTCATCTCTCCTACCGTCACAAATAGATCGAAGGGATCATTTTCACTCACAAGATCCGGAGCAAAAGAGATCCACTTCTTTCTTGATCTATATGTGTTCACAACTTGCAGCTTCATTAGCCATATTTACCTCTTAATTACCTAAGTTCCAATGGTAGTTCTACCAATTTCAACATTCCTCGCAAGGTGCATATTTGTAATTAACCATCCTTATATCCCTACTATGACCCTTATAGAAACCTTAAGAGCTCCTCCAACTTTCGATAAGACTCTGAAACCTCTTGAATCCAGTGCTCCCAATGAAATCAGGTTTCTCCTTAGATCCAACACACATCTAACCCTAGCCGAATTTCGTATATTCCAATCAAGCATGTGAATCAACAAAGCCCTAACAATCTTGCTTTAAGCATTGTTTATCATTTTGAGAATACCATTATCATATGCATGATATGTAGTAAATTAGTCCCTAACTAAACATATGAAATAAAAAGTTGTATAGACACCTAATTTTGTCCCTCCTAACAATGATGATTTACGGATGATGCTAGGTTAATACGATCTCTTTCACGGAGGAATCACAATTTTGATCAATTCTGGTCAAACTCGGTCAGAATCAATCAACTCAGCTAAATCTAGTTACCCTAGACTAGTCCATTGTGCATAAATACATGGAATATGGTTGAGCATAAAAAAAGTCAGGGATCCAACCCGATATTGCTTAATGATATGGAGGAGGTGATGGCAAGGGGTCAATAACATCCTTTGCCATAAAACTACTATCGAGCCAAGCATGCACTCGGTCCCCCTATCATTGAATAGTGTTCGAAACTGTGATCCATCGATATCTCATGCGTGAAAATCAGGTAACCGGATTTCTTGCAATGTGTTCCTAAGCTTAGACCACATTAAACCATGTTGGACCAAACCAAACCCATTTAAACCCAAACCAAACCAAGTTGAAGTTACATGAACTAAGCCAAAACCAAGTCAACATTTAGCCAAGACAAGTTAAAACCATATAGATCCAAGGTAAAGTTAAAAATGGCTTAAGCCAAAGACAAGAAGGCCCCCTCCACAGACCACATCAATTGCCTCACCCTTGTCTAAGGCAAATTATCACGTTTAAGCTTACACAAATTGTCTTAAGGCTTGTGCTCCTTCCTATCCATTTAAGACCTTTTTTCCTGTTTAAGCCTATACAAACCGTTTAAGGCATCTTTGTCCATTTTACCCCCATATTAAATTGCCTATAAATAGAAACCTCTGAATACACTATTTCACCCCCATTTTCATCATTTTTGAGATTCACTCTGCGACAAAAGCCAGAGGAAGATAGAACAGAAAAAAACCCTTGTGAGAAGTCCTTGTCCGGTACCCATCTGAGCCTTGTGACCTCCCTTGTTTACTTACCTTGGCCTCGTCTTTACGACTGTGTAAACCATAGAAGCAAGAAGTTACTTCAAAGTTGTGGTGTGAAGATGGCATCGGTTCTTCCAAAGGCTAGGGTGTCCCTTACTATCCAGGTAAAGGAATCCTATTCATTATTTCCTTATTTTATTTGGTGTTATTCACATGGTGCGGAATTAATGCTGCCATTTTCTTATAAGCAGAAAATTAATTTTCAAAATAGTGTGAAAGCACTGCCCATTTTGCTATAAATGAAAAACTAATTTTCAAAATGGCATGGGAGTGCTGCCTGTTTTCTTACAAATAGAAAATCCTCTGCTCTGCCTATTTTCTTATAAGTAGAAAGTTGATTTTCAAAATAATGGGAAACCGCTGCTCATTTTCTTATACGTAGAATCAACCATCATCTCATTTTAATTTCATGACAATTAATTTAAGATTTTCATATATTAATAGGATAATAAGATTATTTCATGAGTTCATGTGATCATATATATAAATTGATTTAATTTTAGCATTTCATGTGCAAGTGATAGATTCTATCATTTCATAAAAAATTTCAATGTTCATTTTCACGATAATGTTACTTTAGCAAACATTGCATACATGTTGGTTATTATGATCATTGAAATTCTCAAGGGAGAAAGTTCGAAATCCAAACATCTAATAGAAAGATCGGAATTTTCGAGCTAGGTGGGTTCCTAACACCTTTTCCACACTTATAACTTGACACGAAATCACATCTCTAGAGGAACACACCAAACATAATGTCACATTTGGGGGTTCAATCTTTTCACAGGAATTTAACTCCCTACTTGAGCTTGATCTCTCTACTGGAATTTTCAGGCTCACCAGTAGCGTTCTAGGCCCTAAATTCTAGGTGGCAACTCCAAACAACATGTTTTTCTTATCTCTTTATGTCAATCCCCAGTAAACCTCGGGAGGAATAAGAGAAGGGAAAGATAAAGAAAAAACCTGCTCCCTAAAAAATTGAGAGAGGGATCAAAACCCCGAGAGTGTGGGATATTTTTAACATCTCTTTGTGAGGCGAGAGAAAGCAGAAAATCATCGTATTTTCCTGATCTTTGTCCTCACAAGCTGGAATGTAAAATATAATCTGAACATTTAGTACTTAATGAAAGTAATGATAAAAACATATCCATCACTCTAGTGCTCTTATGTGACAGTGTTTTTAGATATTTTATCTATTCTTCTTCTTGTCCTCTTTTTTCGTTTTATCTTCATCGTGCTTGGACAATACCTCTTTCAATAACCTTCATTATCGCAATAACAAGTCATTATGAAACCTTTCGACTTGGAGTGACTCTTGTAATTGCTGAACTCCTCATGTCTCTCATCTGACTTGCTTCTTGCCTGACCAACCAAGGCACTAGCCTCCAAATATGAAGCTTGCGCCATCAGAGGAAGTAAACATGGGTTATCCTTGTGGGAGAGATTGAGCATGGGGCTCCCAAGTCCCTCACAATTCCAACTAAGGAGCTTCATTATTGCACGTGGAACTAATAATCCCAGGAATCCACCGATACTTGCGATAAAAAATGATAGGTAAGGTGAGTTTGGGTGGTAAAAGGTTCTGAGGAGGATTTTTCCAATTGATGCGGATGTTTGGCTTTATATTTTGAGTTTAGGTGGGTGACCAACATCCATGTCTTCCAATTAAGGTTGGTGGGGATAGCTTATGGTTGGTGAAGGATTGGGATATAAAGGTGTAACAGATGGGTTTAGAGAGTTCGGCTGTGGGAGAGGGATAGAGTTCCTCTCCATAAAGCCCAGGGACCAGAGAGTGATCCTAGGGCTGGGATAACCTAGGGACGCATGCTTGAGTCCTCCCAGCCTTAGGATCACTCTCTGATCCTTGGGCTCTATGGAGAGGAGCCGAATCCATAGGAGAGGGTTAATATGGTACACATCCCTTAGCTGACTTGGGGTTGGGGAGAGATGGGAGTCTTTGGTCAGCCCATTAGAAGAAACAATGGACAAGTTGACGGAAAGTGAATATTCACGTACATGAATGTACATTCACATACTTGAATCTTTCCTGCTCTCGACAAGTTAGGAAGGAGGGAGAGGACTTGAGTAAGACTATCATTCGAGGAAGCATTTATCACCACTTGTGTTGGACCATTAACTATTGGTAAACTCCTTGACCGTTCTAGAGTACTGAACATTAAATTAGCCAGCTGAGCAATAGCCTATTAGGAAGAGTCACAGTCGGACTCTACTTGATCTCCTTCTCCTATCTTGTAGGAGACCCATCTCTGTATCCTATTAGGACTCAAATCTCCTTAGAGTTCTACAAGCTACCAAATCTTATCTTTCTGTAAGTGTTGTGTTCATTATCACAACAGCCACATGTGATAATAGACTCATACTATAACTCCTATTATTAGTCTCCTTGTTTGATAGAGTTTCCATCAAAGTGGATTCCTATCTTAGTGTATATATAGGTTGTACCAATTCCATTTTAAATTCAATGAAACAAAAATCCAATTCCAATATGGTATCAAGAGCAAAATGCTCTCACGAGCTTTAATCCCATTCCAACTAAAACTCCATTTTTTTTTTTTTCCAATGAGTCTCCCTAAAACTATGACACCCTCCTCCTCTCTTCCTATATTATCTCATGCCACAGACTCTCTATTCTTTTCTTCTTCTAAAACCGTGACACCATCTCCCTTATATTCTATCACAAATTCTCTCTCCCATCTCAGTCCTCTCATGCCACACCCGCTCTCCTCTCTCCCTATATTATCTCATGACACCCACTATCTCCTTCTTTTCCTTTTCCACCCAACCAGGAAAATAAATAAATAAATAAAAATCCTAAACCGTCCAAACCTTCCTCTCTCCTTCTCTAGTCGAGCCCTCTCCCCATCATGGCTGAATGATCCTCCATCATCCCTTCCTCTACTGCCACACCTACACCTTCATCTCCCATTGCCCCTCCACCTCCACCCTCTACTTACTCTACTAACTCTGGCGCTGATCACCATATCTACCTCAAGCTTTTGTCAAAGAATTTTTTGTATTGGAAGACTCAGATTGTCCGTTACCTCATTGGACAATGATTATATGACTATATTACCTGCGACCTCCGTTGCCCTTAGGATCCAGCTCAGGAAAATCATGATGTGAAAATCACCTCCCTCCCTAAGGAGGCCTTCATAGTAGCAGTCCGACGGACCACTAGCAAAGAGGTCGGGGACGCCCTTCATGCATCATTCAGCTCTCCCTCCACAACCAAGATTTTGTCCCTCAATGTCTCTCTTCAAAATATGGTTCACAAACCAAATGAGACGATAACTCAGTTTATCCATCAAGCCAAGACTATATCTGATGAACTCACAGTCATTGGCAAGCCTCTCCCCCTCTAAGTACTTCAATATTCATATATTCCCTGCCCTCTGGACGGAATATCAGAACCTTGCCTCTATCATGATGGCCCGCTTAGAACCGGTCACCATGAATGAACTACATGGCCTCCCTATGAGTCACGAGAATCTCATCAAGTCTCACGATGTTATTATTGATCAATCTGCCCATGCATCAGCCAACTTCTCTTAGCAAGGTCGTGGCACTACCACCTCTTTCTCCAGTGGACATCGTAACCCCTCCTCTTGCGGTCGTGGGCTTGGGCGAGTAAGTGGATTTTGGCGTTCTAATGCTTTTGCTCACAGCCCTTGCTCTATTTGTAGTTGCACCAATCATCAGGCGGATACATATTATTACCGTTCCCGAGGCCAAGGTAACCAACCCAAACAACCCATCTTTCCCAACCCGATCTTAGTATATATAGGTTGTACCAATTACATTTAAATTCAATGAAACATAAATCCAATTCCAATATAGCCAATAAGCCGTTGAGAAATTTGTAGAGCATTAAGAATAGTGTCACAATGAAACATTAGGCTTCATAACCTTCTTGTGGATGACTGTTGGAGAGTGGGGGTATTGGATTCCAGATGTTACCATTGGGGTAAGGGTGTCAATTGGGACCAAAAATGGAAACCATCCCAAAACCATCTCGTTAAAATCAAGCATTAGATTGTTCTATTAATAAACGAGATGGTACTAGGATCTGATTTTGGTATGGAATAATTATGGGATCGGATTCCAAATGGTATCAATACTGAAATACCGGTTAAGTATTGGATGGAATCGAAACCGCCAATGCCATTTCAAAGGATATATTTCATGTTCTCATGTTCAAGTTTATGATTATAGTTTGATTTATTTGTGCAGTATATTCTTTTATGGAGGTTTCAGTTGATCAGCCTTTAGTTCTAGCTATATTAGTTATATCACTAAAACTATATAGTGGCTTGTTCTTCTTCTTCTTCTTTTGATAATAATGAAAAAATTAATATTACTTATCAAGAATATTTACATCTCCAAAATCATTTCAAATTAGAAAGTAATATAACTAAAAATAATAATTTTCCGAACCTACCCCTTTCCGTATCACTCTTCAAATTAGAAAGTAATATTAGAGTTTGACCTTATCTTTAATTTTAAGATTGCTTGTTGACCAATGTTCGGACCTAAGAGTTTTATGAGTCAAACAGTTAGCCAGGTCAAGTCTGGAGAACATATGGTCTCTCCTTGTTGACCAAATATTGTATGAGTTAGTTCTTATCATGTCACATGTGTACATCCCTTATGAATTATTGCTATATAGATGGATTCCTTATCAAGGAAATCTATTGGCTTGTATCAAGGAGAAATTATCTCCATCTCTTTGTATAAATCCACACTTATACGTCAATATAATCATTGCCTTAACCATTGAAATTTCTACGTCATTTGTTTTCTTCTTTCTTTTAAATATGTCGTCTTCCTCTGCAGCCACAAATCCTTCCGCTCCACCCACCTCCCTTGCAACAACACTAAGTCCTCTCTCCAACATCACTAGTTTGGTGTATCAATATTGCAATATCCCACCCCAAAATTATCCCATGGAATTACTGCACGAGGTAAAGAGAAAATGAGGAAGGAAGAAAAAAAAAATGAAAAGAAGAAAGGGGGGTTATGATGGGTAATTGTATTACAATTTCTTACAAAGATAAAACAAATTACAATACAAAGCTTTTGTAGTAGAGAATACTATGATGTTGTAGTATTGATCCTTGGCTGAAATGAGACGGTGATAAATTTCAAATAGATGTTAAATCACCACCACAGCAACTGAAGAAGCTTCGATCAGAATTGAGATTGAGTCACACTTGTAGTGCTACCTTTAAGGTAATTGATGCCCTCTACTACCAAGAGTTGTTCTGCATCTCTACCTCCAAGATAAAACAACCTTCTACTAGAAGATGAGACAGTTCTTCTAGCCTCTTCTAGGAGCAAAAAGCTACAGCAAAGCAACCCCCTCTAACCTTACATAAGACTTGGAGAAAATAGAAGAAAGAGAAAGACTTGTATGGTTGCAAAGAGTAGAAATAGATGGAGTGTTAATGTGAATGTTTCTCTGCAAGGTATTTGGTTGGGTTTATATAGACCCAAAACCAACCTTTGCACCCTCTTGGATTCCCCAAGAGTAACCTCCAACTAATGGCAAGTTAATTGGAGAATAATGTCATATGAACATGAATTGGGAATTAATTCAATAAATTGAATTAATTCCAATCAATTCCTTAGCCTACCTCTCCACTCATGGTAATGGCCATGAATGAAATTTAGAGATCTTATAGGGTGTTATTGACCTTTTTTAGCCCACCTTTCCACTCATGGTAATGATCATGAATGGACTTTAGGGCACCCACATAATGACATTGACCATTTGCCTCTATTTGGCAAAAACCTATGGCATGAATTAAGAATTAATTTTATAAATGAAATTAATCCCAATCAATTCTCTTTGCCCACCTCTCCACTCATAGTAATGGCCATGAATGAAATTTAGGGCTCTCATAGGGTGTTATTGACCCTTTTCCACTACATTGACCCCAAGGGTCCCACATCATAACAAGACAATTAAAACACATAAAAGAATGACTTTATTTTGAAACTTAAATATAATAAAATAGATATAAAATCTAACAATCACCCACAAGTTTCAAACGACAAAAAGGACACATGTACTGTGACTGTATTAGACACTATAAGATGCATCATTGTAGGTGTCTTTTGGACTTGAACCTACACTAGGTCTAATGAGTCACGCTACAGAGTACGGGTAGAGTCAGACTCCTTGAACCTTCCCTCATTGGTGTAGCTGACCGACTCATCAACCACATCTCATAAGTGGACTTTTTGAGCTACCCATCATATAATCATTTTGGACTTTTGAACCGGCCATGTCCCTTATCTTAGACTTATGAATGTTTAGAGAACTTGCTTATAAGTTCTCATCGACGGTGACCACACCCCCTACATCCACCCCCGATGTGCACCACAATTAGCATACCACCATATTTTCTGGGATTAGACTAATTAAGAGCTTTACCACTCAACCTTTCTCCTTGTGTTGGTACTACTATCATCATCTACATCTTGGAATGAATACTTATATAAGTAGTAGTACTGAACTGGTCATCCCATGACTTCGTTTGTACCCCTTGAACCTAATTCAGTCATTAAGCCTCTCCACATAGGTAGGGTGTCCGTCACATGACCTGAGGATTAAGCATCAACCTCATTCCTGTAGATGCACTACACAAGTTCTTAACAAACATAAGCTTTGTGAACATGTCACCTTGGTTACTTTTTGACTTCACATAATTGATAGCTATCATTCATTCATTTATGTATTGTCTCACAAGATTGTGTCTTAGGCATATGTGCCTCCTTTTACCATTGTATATCCAGTTCTTGGCTAGATGTATAGCCTCTTGATTATCATAACATAGTGATATCGATGGCGCCGATTTTTGTCACAATGGAATATCTACCATTAAGTTTCTAAGTCATTCGGCTTCCGTTCTCACCTTTTCTAAGGCTATGAACTCAGCTTCCATAGTAGAGCCTGTCCCACAAGATTGCTTTGTGGACTTCCATGAGATGGCACCGCTTGCTAGTGTAAATACATACCCACTAGTAGCTAAGGACTCGTTTGTATCCGAGATCCAATATGCATCATAGTACCCTTCCAACACCGCTGGTTTACCACTATAGTATAAACTATAGTTTATAGTGCCTTTTGGGTACCTTTGTAACCTATCAATCGCTCTCCAATGCTCCTTACTTGGATTGTGAGTATGTTGACTCAACTTTCCTACCGTAAGAGCAATATTAGGACGCGTACAATTCATTAGATATGTGACTAAACTAATAATTTGAGTATCCCTTTTTTAATTCACCAGTTCACCTAAGTTTCTTTTCAAATGACATCCTATCTCAAAAGGTGTTTTAAGCATTGAAACTTCATGGTACCCAAACGTTTTAATTATATTTTCTACATAATGAAATATTATTCTCTTGCTTAATGATCTTGATCCCAAGGATCATATCAACCTCTCTTAAGTCCTTTGTATCAATGTGTCAAAACTAGACATCAAAAGTTTCTTAACTTGATTCACTATTTCTAAGTTTGTTTCCATTATCAGCATATCATCTATAGTATGAATATGCCCTTACCACCATGAAACCTGCTATATAAGCACCTTTCAGTGTTGTTCACAACAAAATCATTTGAAATTAGAACTTTGTCTAATTTTTCATGCCATTGCTTTGGCGCCTGCTTCAATCCATATAAAGATTTTCGAAGCTTACAAACTTTTTTCTCTTGTCCATTTACAACACAACCTTCTAGTTACTTTATTTAAATTTTCTCTTCTAAGTCCCCATTTAGAAATGTCGTTTTCACATCCATTTGATGGATGACCAGGTTAAGTATTGACGTCATTGCTAATATAACCCTTACTGTGGCAATTCTAGAGACTGGGGCAAATGTGTCAAAGTAATCAATGTTAGCCTTTTGTCTAAACCCCTTGACTACAAGTCTAGCCTTAAAACGATCAAGTGACCCATCACTTTTTAGTTTCTTTCGAAATATCCACTTAGTTTCCAAAGTTTTGGAACCAATTGGTAAATTTACCAATTCCCAAGTATTATTCTTCAAGATTGAATCTAGCTCACTCTTGATTGCCTCTTTCCAAAAGACGGCATCTGATGATGTAATAGCCTCTTTGTATGTAAGAGGATCCTTGTCTACTAAATAGACAAGCCACTCATCATTCGAATATTTGGGTCTTTTGAGTTGCTTGCTCATCCTTGGTTGACTTCCATCACCATTACCCAATTCTTGATTGGTAGCCATTTCATTTGACTCTATTTCCTCATAAGTCAATTGACTATCCTTACTTGTAGGTAAATTGGACTTAAAGGAAAATATGTTTTCAAAGAACTCAACATCCCTTGATTCTATGATGCTATTTGTTTCAATGACATCATCCATGACTTTAATCACCATAAACTGGTATGCTGTACTATTTGTAGCATACCCCCAAAACACACAATCATATGTTTTTTATCCTAATTTTCTTTTCTTAGTATCCGGTAATAATACCTTAGCCAAACAGCCCCAAATTCGTAAGTGTTTTAGACTTGGTTTCCTTCCAAACCATTTCTCAAATGGAATCATATCAGTCTTGTTATATGGGATTCTTTTTGATAAATAACATGCCGTTAGCATATCTTCCCCCCACATATTAAGTGGTACATTTGAACTCAAT
This sequence comes from Macadamia tetraphylla, assembly GCA_022985045.1. NCBI lineage: Eukaryota > Viridiplantae > Streptophyta > Magnoliopsida > Proteales > Proteaceae > Macadamia > Macadamia tetraphylla. Next base: position 21,415,833 of record CM040968.1, on the reverse strand, counting down.
AATATAGAGTTCATCATCTCTTTAAGAGATCTATTTTTCCTTTCAGCAACTCCATTAGATTCTGATTGGTATGGAGCGGTTGTATTATGGATAATTCTATTTTTCTCACAAAACTTTTCAAGATTAATACTCATTCCCTCAATCGGTTCTAAGTCTTTTAGCCTTCTTGTCAAGTTGATTTTCAACTTCCGTTTTGTAAGATATAAATGTCTTTCTAGCCTTATCCTTTAATTTGAGTAAATAAATCATGGTATACCTAAAGTGGTCATCTACGAAGGTTATGACATAGTTGTTTCCTCCCTTAGAGTCATATGACTTATAGTCACTCAAGTCACTATGGATCAATTTCAAGAGACCACTCTTTCTATCCATAGTTTTATGAGGCTTTTTAGTTAACTTTACCTCTACACAAGTTGTACACTTGTTCACAGGGGGTTCCATCTTATTGGTGATCATGTCTAACTTACATAGTTTGGTGATATACTTCACATTACTATGACCCAACCTACCATGTCACAAATCAAAAGAATTAGTAGGGACAACAACATAAGCAAAAGAAGTATTAGCTTTCTCAATTACAATATTTTCAACGCTTAGTACAAATAAATCCTCACTAAGGTATCCCTTCCCCACAAATACATTGTTCCTAGTGATAAGCGTCTTATCACTCTCAAAACCTAATTTTATTTCTACTTTATTAAGCAAAGGAACTGAAATTAAATTGCACCTAATGTCTGGCACATGGAGGACATTAGTGAGAACCATAGTCTTCCCTGAAGTGACCTTTAACACTTTCCCAATAATAAGAAGAGAACATCTTCAGATCACCCACAAATGTGTCCTGTAGCACTGGTATCTAATACCCAATTCTTTGATTTTGCAACCAAATTTGCTTCTATGACCATAGCTACAAAGACGTTATCTTCAACTAGGTTCACATTTTCAGATTTTTTTCTCCTTGAATCGGCAATCTTTCTTGAAGTACCCTGATTTACTGAACACATAACAAGTGAGTTTCTTCTTCTTAAAAGAAGGCTCATCAAAGTTTTGACGATTCTTCATTTTCTTGTCTTGTTTGTTGATTTCTACCAAGTTCGCTTTTAAGTGTTTCTCCCCAAGGTCTTTTTCACCCTTGTCTTTGTTTTAGTTCTTTTCTACAATTTTGATCCTTACAACCAACTGGTCCAAGGTCAACTCTGTCTTCTTGTGTTTCATTGACAACTTGAAAGCATCCCAAGAAGATGGAAGCTTTTCAATCAAGGCACCGTTCACAAATTCTTCTTATAGAACCATTTTTTCCTTTGCCAGCTTTCCAACCAAGATTTAAAATTGATCAATTTCGTTTGAAATGGTGTCACTATCTTTCATAGTAAAATTTAGAAAGTTAGCCATCAAGTACTTCTTTGAGCTAGTATTCTCAAGAGAGTACTTATTTACCAAAGCATTCCAAATCGAAATGCATACTCCAATGAACTATACACATGGCATAAGTCATTGGATAATGCATTCAAGATCCAATTTTACCATTGGTAATCTGCTTGAATCCAAGCCACCCTTTTGCCCTCCTTTACAGGATCATTGCTTTTTTTTCGGCATGGGTTCAGTCAAGGAAAACACCACCCCAATTTGGGCTAATGCAAACAGCATCATTTGCATCCACCATTTGAAGTTTTGACCTCCAAACTATTCAATTTTATCAAATTCAGTGACAATCCTCATCTTACCCAAATCCGGGATAAGATCAGTTACCGATGGAATAACATTGGTGAGAATTGAATCAATGATGGGTAAATGAGGAATCCCCTTACCATTATGGTTAACATGAACCCTGCCTCCTTGGTTGTTGATTTTTCCTTGAATATTAATGTTTGAAGGATCTCATACATTGATAGTTCCATCTACGACATTGTTGTTGGAAGCATCACCTATGATAGTGATTGAAGGACCATCATTATTGTTGGAGTCATCACCTTTGTTGAGGCTCACATCTCCAAGATCAGCCATGGGATTTTACAATGATTAATTACCTTAAACTTGATGGGTAATTATATTACAATTTCTTACAAAAGTAAAACAAATTACAATTCAAAGCTTTTGCAGTAGAGACTACTATGATGTTGTAGTATTGATCCTTGGCTGAAATGAGATGGTGATAAACTTCAAATAGATGTTGAATCACCACCACAGCAACTGAAGAAGGTTCAATCAGAATTGAGGTTGAGTCACACTTATAATACTGCCTTTAAAGTAATTGATGCCCTCTACTGCCAAGAGTTGTTCCGCATCTCTACCTCCAAGATAAAATAACATTCCACTAAAAGATGAGATAGTTCTTCTAGTCCCTTCTAGGAGCAAAAAACTACAACACAGCAGCCCCCTCTAACCTTACACAAGACTTAGAGAAAATAAAAGAAAGAGTAAGACTTGTAAAATAATAGAAATAGATGGAGTGTCAATATGTGAATGTTTCTCTGCAAGGTATTTGGTTGGGTTTATATAGACTCAAAACTAACCCTTGCACCCTCTTGGATTCCCTAAGAGTAACCTCCAGCTAATGGAAAGTTAATTAGAGAATAATGTCATATGGACATGAATTGGAATTAATTCAAAAACCCAATCAATTCCTTAGCCCACCTCCTCACTCATGGTAATGGTCATGAATGAAACTTAGAGCTCTCATAGGGTGTTATTGACCATTTTCTTGCCCATCTCCCCACTTATAGTAGTGACCATGAATGGACTTTAGGCAACCATATAATGACATTGACCATTTACCTCCATTTGGCAATAACCTATGGCATAAATTAAGAATTAATTTTATAAATAAAATTAATCCCAATCAATTCTCTTTGTCCACCTCTCCACTCATGGTAATGGCTATGAATGGAATTTAGGGCTCTCATAAGATGTTATTGACCCTTTTCCACTACCTTGACCCCAAAGGTCCCACACCATAACAAGACAATCAAAACACATAAAAGGACTTTATTTTGAAACTTAAATATAATAAAATAGATATAAAATCTAACAGATTACGTGAGTAGGCTTTCCTTCACATTGATTTTGAAATTAAAATAGAGAGGGAGGAAAGTGAGGTGGAACCCACCTTTTCCTTCAGCTTCCTCATTTATTGAAAAACAAATAAAAGAAAAATAAAATATAGTAACGAGAGATGAGAGTGATGTGTGTGCAAGTGTGATAGAGGTAAAGACAAGGGACAGAGGGAGTGTGCATATGCAACTCCTCTTCAAATTAATGTTGGATTTTAAAAATAAAATAAATGAAGGGAGTAAAATTGTGTATATGTGTGTGTATGAGAGAGAGGGTTGAGCAAAAGGAGGACCCTTTATGTTACACCCATGCCTTGACCAGGTATAATTTAAATTGTTGTGATAGGTCTTGGACCGGAGGTGGAAGGTACCACAGGGTTTTGGCTCGCAGTTGCTAATTACAGAAGGGGGAGAGATGACTCTGCGTGCTCATGCATTACTTATCAATCCAACTGGAGGGAATTTAGACCTTCCGATCCCAGACAGCAAGTGACCTGACACCCCACACCTAAATCCCAACACCGACCAAAACTGTCGGAAGGCCATGAACACAGCTTAGGGCAACCATCAGTGTGGGAACAACTGGTGGACAACAAGCAGTCACAGAAAACTATCTTGACCACCGGAAATATGCCATCGGAAACAACCTGAGCCTATTTTGCTGACTATTTTTGCTAGCTATTTAGGCTTCTGGTTGGGTTCCAATGCCTGTGGGTCCCACCATTCACATCATGGACAACCTCAGATGATTCCAATTGCTTCCCCACACCTTCTTTACATGTGCACCTTATGGACTAAAGGGGTTGGGTCCACGTGCCCCAAAAGATGGATTAACCTACTTGGACTAGACTAAGGTCAGCCAAACAGGCCCTAAGGCCTAACTTACTATATAAGCAGAAATGAGGAATTATTCCTTATTTCTCACTTGTACAAGAACGTGAGAGAGGGAAAGGAGAGAAGAGAAAGGAAGAGAAAGGAGGGGGAAGAAGGAGGAAGGATTTGGACTCACACTTGCTCCCAGCTATGCACATCCTTATCGAAATCCTTGACCAAGGTAAGTGCTACCTCTCTTACCACTCTCTCTCTTCATTTTGAGTTAGGTCAAGCTAGGTATATATGGAATCTTGGCCCACATACCTCCTAGAGCTTGGGGATTACGTATTTCACCTCCTCGGTGCTATTGTTGAGCTCAAACCGAGTCTGGTGAGCTCCGATAACAAGATTGACCAAATGACCATCCAGGGTTTCAATCGTTTGATCGACATATATCCCAAATTTCTCGGTGGAATCAGGATTTTAATGGCTTAAAATGATGCTTGGAACATCCCCCACAAACTCCATGCAATAAATCCCGACGATCGGGCCCAAGCTGAAAAACCCCAAAACTCACGGGCAATTTTTGTACTTCCAGTAGAAACACCCCAGTGGAAACACTGGGTCTGTTTCTGCTGATTGTTTCCGGTGAGAATTTTAGTCTTAGGAGCCCTCTGTCATGTCCATCGGAAACACCACTGATATTTTTGGTGGATTATGACTGTTTCCGATGATAGTACTGTCACTGTGAGACTTTGTCTGAACCCTTTGGGGGTTACTCCTGTGGGTCCCTCCCACTTTTCCTGACACATATTGACATTCGATTACCTTTCTGCTAGGATAGTGACACGCATGTACCCCAAGGCCAAAACTAAATTGAACCCTCAGTGGCCGTACGTGGAACCTGATCTGTTTGAATTTAAACAAGGTGAGGGATGATTGACGTTTATTTTTGGGAATGTTTCTTTATTTTAGAATTGCTTACATTTATAGGTTCTTGCATGATTACTTAAATTACTTAAATGATGATGATGTTCTATCACATGTTTTATTTTGATGAAATTGGCATAAGATGTATATTGATATGTGTGGTGGGATCCGGTGTGGCCGACGTGGTACCAGTACTGTGATCACCATGTGATTGTTGTATGTATGAGACAGAATTTGGTGTGTCTGAGGTGGTATCGATATCGTGATTATTGTATGTTTGTCACATTCATACATTGATTATGTGCATTAGAGTTAGTTGTAGTCACGGATTACACTTTATGGCCGATGTGTTACTGGTATCGTGTACTACGAGACTACATTTGAGAATGGATATGCTTCATGGCCGATGGGAATACCAGTGTTGCATAGTCTATACTCGACTGCTTTGCATGCTAGATAGGTTTATAGTCTTGGGTTACACCTTGTGATTGATGTCGCGTGGTCCATACTAATTGTATCATTATGAAGGCATGTAGGATATTATGGTTAGGTGACATTCCCCATGCTACTTCCCCTTGTCAATAGGGGGTAAGGTGTTGGATAACCCAATAGTGGTATGTTTGATGAACCTTCCCAGAATGCCACACCCGTGGTACGATGTGATTGTTTTTTGAGGCAAAAACTTGTCTAGCGTGACTGATGGACATACTGGTGCCATGATTGGCAGGAGGGGATTATCAAGGGTTTACTAGGTGACCGATGGACTCATACCAGGACTGGCAGGCTCCTATTCACGGCTAGGGTTTGTATCACTGCAAAGTCGATGGCTATTTCGAGACCAGGGATACAAGCTAATGTGCCTAGTAGCATTTACTATACTTAATTGTATTATTAGGTGGATAGTAAAATAAATGAATTGCATCATGAGCATCATGAGTATGTGTTTAATTTCTGTAATCATGCATCATGAATTTTTTATACGATTGCCTTTGTTTGGATGTGCATGAACCCCACCCCTCACTGAGCAAGTTGGAAAGCTCACCCCACGTATATACCCCTTTTAGATGATGATGTAGGTACAATCGTGCCTATGGCTTGTGATACTCTTTCCTCCAAAACCGAGTACAGAGTGAGTGACTGGTGGATGCCAGAAGTAGGGGAGTATGACCAGGATTGTGCCTCTGATGTCTATGCTTACGCGGTACCCTGAGATGAGTGGCATACTTTTGACTAGTTTGGTATAAAACTGTGAATGATATACTTTAGAATTCATATTTATAAGTCTTGGATAATTGTAACAGAATAACTTGGTTATGAATATTTATGTTATCACTAGAAGTTCCCCATTATATTTATAATCTCACTGTTATATTTTGATTCCGCTGTTATTGGTTGGTTTGTGTTGTGAGATTATGAATTGTTAAGATACTACTATCAAAGATCCTAGTAGGTTCATAAGACAAGTAAGCATCTTACTCACACCACTAGTAATCTTATGCGGTTAGTTGGGTCTCCTGGAAGTGGGGTGTGACACTCTACGTTTTAGAAAAATTAAATATTACTATTACTAGTACTAATAATAATAATAATAATAATAATAATAATAATAATAATAATAATAATAATAATAATAATAATAATAATAATAATAACTGTCACACCCCTTTCACCCTGAACCGGAGCGGTGACCGAGTTAACACCGGTTAACCCAAACTGCCGAGGATCATCGAATCTTGTATTCCACCACACATACACACACTAACATCAATTCATCGGATCGGCGGAAGACTAAGTTTTACACGTAAATAATTCCCATATACTTGATACCCAAATGATGATACCATAATTATATACATTTGGGCCGAAGGCATGATATATATACACAAAAGAATAAAGTTCAAATATCAAGTATATCGAAATCATCAAAATCATCGAGTACACTGGCTCGGTATCAAAAGTGGAGCTCGGCTGGCCTCAGAACCTGTCCATGACACAGCTCTCACACCTTGATCTCGCCGTGCTCAAACTCCTCGAGGGTCCACGGTCCTCCTCGGAAACTCATTGTGGGACCCACCCCATCTCCTCGATGCATGACTGCAAAATCATCTAAAAGGAGGTGCACACGTGGAATGAGCTCACTAGCTCGATAAGTAGAAGGTGGACCACACAGCAGTCCACACAATCACAACACATCATATGCACTACATGCCATGCAATTCATTTTAAATCACATACACCTAATCAACATTACTAAGTCTTTGGTTTTAGTGCTACTACAACCACGGTCGCGTATACTCAGTGCGAGCATGAACTCCCTCCGCGATCGCCCATAGGGCTGTTGGAGAAGGCCCACCGTGAGTACTCGAAAAATAAAGACAATGCCGTCCACCGGCTCTCAGAAATGTAAATAAATTAAATGGCAGTCTGACTCGCAATTTAAAAGCGATCGATTGGCCCTCTTGAAATACCACCGGGGTTGCCATTGTCCTACATGACTGCAGGGCGTAATGCCTAACATACAGTGTCCAGACAACGCGACCCTGCTTCCCCCAAATGGCAACCCAACACCTTAACCCTGTTGGGAAGGGTGTATGCAGGATAGTGAGAATCCTAATACCGCATGCTCCTATATGTAAATCATGCATAGTACCTCCGTGTCCCATACCACGGGCCACCAATGCATTCGTTTCCAAGCCGACCACGGCATCTAGTCTATCAATGCATTATGCAACATGATGTCCACATTCAATATATAACACCTCATTCAATTTGCAGTTGAAAAGTAAACATAGCATATATGCACATCAAAGTGTGGAATGACAAATCTATATAGCATATTCATGATGACATGACTAGATTAGATATAGTTATATGAATTCCAAACAAATGCCTTGAAATAAGGCCAAACGTCCTCTCTCCACTTACTTGTAGCGTACAAGGATTCCCGTTCGGTACGGGTGAGATCCGGAGCGAATCGGGTAGGATTTGGTGAACCTAACATAATTGAGAGGGGTTAGTACTTCACCATTTTAGAATCAAAATTAATGAAATCCGACGTCAAAATCGTGTTTAGAACGTTGAAAGAAGGTCACACGTCCGATTTGGGCTCGATCGGACCTAAGAATCACATTCTGGCCACTCAGGTGGGTCAGACAGGTGGGTTGTCTACCCACCGGTCCTACCCGCCGGTTTGGCCAGAACCCCCTGGTCCTCTCAGGTGGGTGCTTCTCAGGCGGGTAGGGACCCGCCGGTTGTACTCCCTTGGTTTTAGGCGGAAAAACCCGTTTCTTCTCAACTTCCTCCATTCCTTAGGGACCCAAATGGGGTTTTCTCAACCCATTCTTCACACCTTTAAAGTCCTATAGGATGGTTCTAGCTTAGATCTAAGTTAGATTCAAGTGAGGGGAACCATCTTACCTTCTTTGCTCAAGAATGACTTCAAACCCTCCAAATCACTTCCAACTCACAATGCTCATTCTACCTTGTCAATATCTCTTCAAATCCTTCAAGATCAACACATAAATCATCTATTAAACCTTAGATTCATCATTTCCAAGGGTGTTTACAAGATCTTAAGAAACCATACTCGAATCAAGGGTTTAAAGCGTGGATCGGTTAATGTTCATGAAATCAACTTTTCTTACCTCCAACTGTAGATCTCGAGTTGAAGATTACTCTCCCGGCACCGGAATGGCAAGATCGAGCTTTGGCGCCACTGAAATCCTTCCTTTCTTCCTCTTCCTTTCTTCTTCCCTTTCTTTTTCTCTCTCCTCTTTACTTTTCTCACCAAACGTACGAGGGTAATAAATGGAAAGAAAAGAAGTCATAAAGCTTTATATACTATTCCTACTTAAGTGAATAGTGTCGGATGGGTCACTCAGGTGGGTGGGTGTACCCACCTGTCATACCCACCCGAGAGTCAAAACTTGGGATTTTTACCGGCTCGGACCTCGGCTCAAACCCCACCCCAGGCATACATTGTAGCCTACGTATATATCTTAAAATACAGATATAATACCTGTTTTATCCGTACATAGCCTTATGGTAGGTGCATTACAGTTTGGGCACTCCGTCTCTTACGCAGGCTCGGACTTGTCGGGCCAACGGTGTTAAGGTCACCCGTGCCATCATAGCCCATAAGGAACCGCTCTAATATCCTCAGCTCGGTTCTGCATGGTTAAACCAGTTCAACCAGAAATCAGACCGGGTTTAGAAGCGGGATATTACATTACCCCCTTACAAAATTTTAGTCCTCGAAATTGCGTACTGGTTGATCAAAAGATGAGGGTACTTGGCTCGCATTTCTTCTTCTACCTCCCAAGATGCTTCTTCAGTGAATGATCACCCATCGCACCTTTACATAGGAAATGGAGCGGTTCGAAGGGTTTTCACCTTCGGTCTAAAATCTCATTTGGCATTACGTGTAGTCATATCGACTTCTAGGTATCCTGGTTCCACGGGTAGTACATGAGATGGATCATGCACGTACTTCTTGACATGGATACATGGAATACATTGTGAACATTTCCAGCGAAGGTGGCGAGCAAGCATGTAGGCTCTTGAGCCAACCGGGACAAGATCTCAAATGGTCCCATGTATCTTGGGCTCAACTTCCCTTCGTGAAACCTTTGCAAACCTTTAGTAGGAGAGATCTTGAGAAATACCTTTTCTCTGGTTGAAATTCAATCTCCTTCTGGGTGTCGCATAGCTCTTTTGGCGGATGATGCTGCTTTAATCAGTTCTCTAATAACGTCGACCTTGTCACAAGTCATTTGGATCATCTCAGGTCCTAACATTCGCGTTCACCTACCTCATCCCAATACAAAGGAGTTCTCACTTTCGCCATATAACGCCTCATATGGAGCCATCCCAATTGTAGCTTGGTATTTGTTGTTATATGCAAACTCCATAAGAGGTATATAATCTTCCCAAGCTGCCACTCATCTCCATTGCACATGCTCTGAGCATGTCTTCTAATTCTGTATGGTTCGCTCCATTGACCGTCCGATCGTGGGTGAAAAGTTGTACTCAAATTCATTTGTGATCCCAAGGCGCTGTGTAAGCCTTTCAAAATCTGGAAGTGAACCTTGGGTCCCTATCGAAACAATGCTCACTGGCACTCCATGTAAGCACTATGTTATCCATGTAAAGTTGTGCTAGTTTGGGCATGGAGAACTTGGTCTTGATAGGAATGAAATGGCGGTCTTGGTAAGCGGTCCACAATCACCCATATCGCATCCATTCCCTTAGGTGTACTTGGTAGCCCGGTGTGAAGTCCATTGTAATCCTTTCCCACTTCCATTACAGTGCTGGGAGTGGTGAAGGTACCATAAGGTCGATGCCTCTCACTTTCACCTTCGACAGGTAAGACAAGTGCCACATACAAAGCTATGGTGACTTTCATGCTTGCCACCAGTAACTCTGTTTGAGGTCTTTGTACATTTTGGTACTTCACAGGTGGAGTAGTACTCGGAGCTATGTGCTTCTCTCACGATTTTATCCTGTATATCAAATCATCGGGTACACACAATGCATCTCGAAACATCAATGCCCCATCAACGGCTAAAGTAAAATCTGGGTCGTTCATTGTTTGGTCTTGAACCTTAACTCTGATCCGCTGCAATTCAGGATCCAAGGGTTGCTTCATTATCACCTCTTGCCTAATTGCCGGATGCACCTGTAGAGCCGATAAGGATACCGTCAACCACTTAAGGTTTTCTGGTTGAGGTTCAAGCTCTAAGGTTGCCCCTTCATACAAGAGGGTTTCATCCATTAGCATCGCCTCTTGCACAAGTGGTGAGTGTTGCTAATATGAGGCGACGATCTGTGTCTTGACTCAATGCATCGCCACTACATTAGCCTTGCGGGATGATATTGAATATCGCAGTCATAATCCTTCATGAGTTCAAGCCATCTTCTCTGTCTCATATTCAAGTCTTTCTGGGTGAAGAAGTATTTCAGGCTCTTGTGGTCACTGTATATCTCACACTTCTCCCCATACAAATAATGTCGCCGGATCTTAAGGGCAAAAATATGCAGCTAGTTCCAAGTCATGAGTGGGTAATTCTTCTCATATTCTTTTAGTTGTCGGGATGCATACGCTATTACCTTCCGCGTTGCATGAGAACACAACCCAAACCAACTTTGGAAGCATCGGTATAGAGCCGTCATCCCTGTGCCTTCGAGAATAGTCGACAGGCGATCACCAACTTTTCTTTTAATTCTGGAAGCTCTTCTCACATTCCTCCTTGATCAATTTCACACCCTTTTAGTCAACTTGGTCATTGGTCTTTGAGATCCGAGCAAAATTCTCGATGAAGCGCCGGTAATATCAGCCAAACCCAAGAAGCTTCTAATTTAGTAACATTCTTGGGGCTTTCCCATTCCCTCTGCTTTCACCTTAGCAGGATCTACCTCGATTCCAGCTTTAGACACTACGTGCCCCAGGAATCCAACTTGTTCAAGCCAGAATTCACACTTGCTGTACTTGGCAAACAAGCTGTTGATCTCTCAACCTCTGTAACACCATTCTCAAGTGTTGAGTGTGCTCCTCCTCGGTCTTGGAGTAGATCAAGATATCGTCAATAAAAACAATTACCCATTTGTCGAGCACATCCTAGAATACTCGATTCATTAGATCCATAAATGCCGCTGGTGCATTGGTTAACCCGAAGGACAACACTAGGAACTCATAATGGCCGTGTCGAGTCCTAAATGCTGTTTGGGTATATCACTACTCTTTATCTTGAGCTGATAATAGCCGGACCGAAGGTCTATCTTTGAAAATACTTTGGCTCCCTGCAACTGATCAAATAAATCATCAATGCGTGGCAATGGATACCGGTTCTTAATGGTTAGCTTATTCAACTCCGGTAATCTATGCATCGCAAACTACCATCCTTCTTCTTGACAAACAACAGGGCACCCCAAGGTGAAACACTTGGCGAATAAACCCCTTTTCCAATAGTTCCTATAATGCATCTGCAACTCCTTCAATTCATTGGTGCCATCCTGTATGGAGCCTTGAATCTGGAGCTGCTCCGAGGAGTCAAGTCTATGGCAAACTCCAACTCTCTATCGGTGGTAAATGCATCGATCATCAAGGAAAACATCGGAAACTCTTTGACCACCTTTACTTCTTCTAGAGGTGTAACTCTTGCATCAACATCAGATCGAGGCTATGAAACCACGACATCCATTTTCTAGCAACTTCACCGCTTGGAGCGGAGGCGAGACCTTCCTCACTCTTTTCATTGTATCGCTCGGTACACCCTCTTTCCTTCGACATCTGTCACCTTAATCAGCCTTTCAGCACAGATCACATTAGCTCGATGAGCCGACAACCAATCCATACCCAATATAACATCAAAATTCTGCATATTGAACTTAATAAGTTGTGCATCAAAGTTCTTCCCACTAATCTCCACTTGGCACGGCCCATACACTTCCTTCAGCTGTGCAATCTTACCAGTAGGCATACTAACAATCATTCCATGGTCTAAGATCCTGGGTGACATCCCAAGTTTCCCTACAAATCTCTTAGATGCGAAGGAATGAGTAGCTCCTGAATCAAATAAAACATAGGCTGGTATGCCCGATATGGGTAGGATACCTAATATAACAATGTGTATTAATTTCAGCAGGTCATCAATATGAATCATAATGAACTTCTTAATTTAAAATGTACACTACAACTCATACTAGCCTCAGCTTCCTCGGTGATAGGGCATACATCCTTCCTGCGGTTGTGCCTCGAGGTAAGGGAGGTCGTGCAGAGAGGGCTGTTGGAGGGCAAGGCGGTCGGGCCGCAGGTCTTTCGCATAATGCCCATAGGAATGGCAGTTGAAGCAACGAATCGAGGCGTCAGCTGGGCGAGGCCCTCGCACTTGCACTGCAGATGGAGGTCGAGGTGGCCTTGAAGCTGAGGTGCCACACTAGTGTTGAGGCGAGGAAGTAGAACCGAACCACCAACTGGCCTAGAAGGTGCGAGATGGCCTATAGGGCTGCCTATACATAGGCCCGAGCTGTATGATCCACGGTATGCTTTGGAGGAATTTCCCCATGCGGAATGGATTCGATCTCTTCCACGATCCAGAGTGAGGGATTTCACCCTTTGCTTATCTTCCATTGTTTTGGCCTTACATCAATCGGCCATATTCGGTCAAATCAAGACTTCAACACAGACCCAATAGATGCTTTTAGGCCTTTTAGGAACCTTTGCCTTCTCTTGAGTTGTTCGCATATGCCTTGGGGCAAAATGGAACAAACTCTCGAGCTACTGTTGGTATTCAAGGACATCTTACCTCCTTGAGTTAAGGCCATGAACTTGGTCTCCTTCGATCTCTGAAGCTAGCGGATAATGGTTATCCAAGAACAATTCCTTAAAGCGCTCCCAAGTAGGTTCGGATGACGACCATCAATATAGGCTTGGAAGCTTGCCACCAAGAATTTGCCTCTTTCTTGAGTTGTAACCCAGCACAAATGAGCTTCTGGGCATCCGTACACTCAAGCACCTCAAATATCTTCTCCAATTCTTGGATCCATTGATCCGGTTCTAGAGGATCACTTCCCACCTTGGAGAATACCGGTGGTAAGTTCCTCTTGAACGACTCCACCACCCTTGACGTATTACTCGTCGCCGGGAAGTTAGGAGCATAGGCAGGATAGTAGGAGTATGGATGAGGCATCCCATGCTAAGGAATACCGAATGGTGGGATTAGAGGTGTACCCACTTGTGGTCCCGTTCCCGACCCTACAGGGGGGTCCTACGGAGTGAGTACCCGGGGAGGTTGACCCGATTGAGAAAAATCCAACTGTTGCTGGATGGCAGTCATAAATGCTTCTTTCTGAAGCATTTGTTGGGAAAGCTTGTTGGGACTGCTGAATTATTGTAGCAACATCTCCGGTGTAATGACCGTGGAGGGTCAGGAGTCAGTCATAGGTGGGTCCCCATGTGCCCCACACGACCAAGGGTCTCTGGAGGTAGTGGAGGTGAGGTATGTCCCCGAGCGGGACCCCTAGGATTTTGTGGTCGAGACCCGACAAGGACCATGAGGTACCTCGGGCATTACTACGGATCTAAATACGTACCATCGTATCCCATGCACGGAACATATCACACACCATATTGGTTAAACACCATAGACTGATTTAGGCACACAATCATATGCCATTATATGAGGTGTTGTAGTGTATGATAGCCTGTAATTAATCATAGCTCAATTCAAGATCGGCAAAGTTCACGACATACATGCTAATGGTCCCCTTGACCGTAGCATATTGATCATAGGATTAATATCCACCATAAAACCAATGAATTCATAATAGGAGAAAAGAAGGAAAAGAAAAAGAAAGGGAAAAATTTTAAAATTTTAAAATTTTCCATACATCCTAACCGGTGGGATGAACCGGTGGGTAGGGACCCGCCGGTCCCAACACCCCAAACCGGCGGGTGTCACCGGCGGGTCCCTACCCGCCTGACCCGTCGGTCTTGCCCGTGTTAAAACACGAACAGGGCCTGTAGGGCCCTGTTTTGGCTGTCACTCTCACCCTCTCCCTTCTCTTTCTTCCTTTTCCTTTTGGGCGATCTTGGGAGTCTCCTCGGCGCTTCCACTCGCGAGTCTACTCACCCACTCGACGCTTTAGAGAAGATTCAACTCACTTTCATTCAAGTAAGTTCTTCTTCTTCCTGTTTCTCAGAATTTCTATTTGGGTGAAATGCATGTATAGAGTTTACTTTCTAAGCTTCCTTTCCATAATTTCCACCATAGAATAGTATTACTATGTGTTTACGATGATTCTACTGTGCTCATTGTAGATTATAGGGATTTTGTCTCTTCATTTGAAGAAAACCCCAATTTGTGACCTAGGTTTCCAAATTTGGGGGTTTCTTAATCCTTACTCTTTTTCTCAAATTGACGTCTTCTATGTAATGCATTTCACTTGTTTTACGCTAGATATACTTTAGATTTCATTGAATCATCCATTATGCTTGAAATCCTCATGTATTTCCATGAAAATCCCTATTTTGGCATTGGTTTCCTTGATTTTCATCCATACTTGTACTCATGGAACTCCATAGTCCATTTGGGGTATATTCTTGCAATTCCATCATCCCATTACTATGGCATTTCATTCTAGACCTAGGGTTTCAAGCTTTCCTCCATTCTATTCCAATTTGCACAATGGACTTGAATTCCCCATTTCATTCATGCCTATTGTTTTGCTATCCTTTCTTTGTCATTTTTGTTTTGTACGTTTCCATGCGTTGCCATCACCATATTTCATGTCATAAGTTTTCTATCCTTCCTAGATCGTTGCCGTTCCCATTTTGCGGAATTGGGTTTTGATTTCCCTTTTTAATGCTCTTTGTCTTTCCTTTCTTCTAACCCCTTCACTTTCTTATTTCGGGATGTCTTCACGCCGTGAGGACCATCTTCCTCTGGCGTTCGACGCTAAGACCACCGCTTCTAAGCGGAAAAGTGCGGAGACCAGCACTTCAGCTCATCCCCATGGGAGACACCTGCTCGGTCGACCCTTGAGACTATGATGAGAGCACTTCACTAGTGCGAGTGCAGCCAAGCGGCCCAACTTCCGAAGGGTCAATGTTGATGGAAAAGACCGTGGTAGTCGAGGACTTCCACAAGGCCGAACCAGGAGAGGTTCTGGCATTGGGTGGGACTCTATTCTTGAGTAGACCGACCAGTGCTACGAGCAGCTCGTCCGTCGGTTTTATTGCAACTGAGGTGTCTTATCGGTCTGAAATTCACCATCGAGCTTGGTGAAGGGTGGATATCCAGGTGACGGTAGGCACCTTGGCCAGCATATTGGGTATATCGCGGTGGGACACCGATACTCTGATCCCCGGAGTAGGCCTCGGGGACCGTTCATGAGCATGGAGGCGCCAGGACTTCATCTACGAGACCATCTGCGGCAGCGGATCGCCCGAGTCGAGACATCTTTCTTCCCGAGGTCCGTCTCTTCCCGGTTGATCCAGTTCAACTTTGCTCCCGAGAGGTCATCAGAACCAGGTAGGTTTCATGGCGGCTTTTATTGCCTTTTGTATCTTTACGGCGCGAGAGGCGGGGAGCACTTGTGCCTTCCTATATCATCCTCGGGCGATGGAGCACCATGCTTCCCACCCGAGGGCGGAGGATTCCCTGGCGGATCCTCACGGGATCTTGAGTTCTTGGGTGAATCTGGCGGAGAGGAGGAAGACTCCGGCCGATAGGTTCGATCGGAGCAACCTCTTGAAGATGAGTCTCCATACCCTCATGGATTCACCTCCTAGATCGGGGCTCGAGAGGTAGGGGTAGGAGGGCTGCCCTATAGAGGATGTCCTCATGGAGGAGGTCGGTGAGGAGGATGAGGACTCGTTCCTCGGGACGAGGAGGAGGATCGATGGGTGGCGGCATTCACGGGAGGCGCCTCGGAGTCGAGGTCCGGGTCCTAGTTCTTCCAGGCTGCAGCCCCACCATATGGAGCCCCACCACAGGAGTGGTGACTACGACTATGAGGCGGGACAGCCTCCATGCGGGCCTTGCGGGATGGCCAGTTCGAATCTTGGGCGGTGGGCGAGATTGCCTCTAGGCGACCACCTTGGAGGATTCCTTCCGTAAGTGGGTCGAGACTTGGACACCGGGCCACGCTATCTCGGCAGACTACGGCCGGCTTCGGAGGGAATACGGTTGGTGAGCGAGGTTCGATTATTACGATCACCACTTGACGTCAACTCGGGCCTCCGTGACGTGGTGATCATCGGCGGCGATGCGGCGACCCGGTGAGGATTGGCTCGCCCACACTAGTTTTATCCATTTCTCTCTTTTGTGACATCGTGTATTTATTATCTCATTCCTTGTAATTGCAATGTAACTTGATTTCATTTATGGAATAAAATATCTTTGGATAATGGATTGTTGTGGTGTTTTCATATGTGGAATACCGTGTGGTTTTGTGGTGATATGATTTTTCTATCTGGCCCTGGTTATATTATTATCTATTGTTTATCGGGTTTTGTGTAAAATTTTTTTTTGGAAATCCCATTTCGTAGTTATCTTTAGAAATTTCGTCAACATAGTACTTTATAGGTTATAGTTCCAATCAAATTACCTTTTATCTACACTCCGCATGCCATGAATGCAACTTATAATATAACCCCACTTTTATACTTTCTTTCTTTGACTTTTAAATCTTTAAAGCTTTTATCTTTACCCCCCATTTTCCTATTATAGAGTCTACGGGATTCTAATGGTATCTTGTGAGTGGAAGCGAGCATCACGCTCGATACCACCGTTTGTCACCCGTTCACCACTGGCCGGAGCGGTGACCGAGTTAACAGGTTAACCCAAACTGCCGGATCATCGAATCTGTATTCCACCACATACACACACTAACATCAATTCATCGGATCGAGGAAGACTAAGTTTTACACTAAATAATTCCCATATACTTGATACCCAAATGATGATACCATAATTATATACATTTGGGCCAGAAGGCATGATATATATACACAAAAGAATAAAGTTCAAATATCAAGTATATAGAAATCATCAAAATCATCGAGTACAGTGGCTCGGTATCAAATGGAGCTCACTCGACCTCGAACCGCTGTCCGACAGCTCTCTGCACTGATCAGCCGGTGCTCAAACTCCTCGAGGTCCACCGGTCCTCCTCGGAAACTCATTGTGGGACCCACCCCATCTCCTCGGATGCATGACCGCAAAATCATCTAAAAAGGGGTGCACACGTGGGATGAGCTCACTAGCTCAGTAAGTAGAGAGGTGGACCACACACAACAGTCCACACAATCACAACACATCATATGCACTACATGCCATGCAATTCATTTTAAATCACATACACCTAATCAACATTACTAAGTCTTTGGTTTTAGTGCTACTACAACCACGGTCTTGTATACTCGAGTGCGAGCGAACTCCCTCATGATACACCCATAGGGCTGTTGGAGAAGGCCCACCGTGAGTACTCGGAAAAATAAAGACAATGCCGTCCAGGCTCTCAGAAATGTAAATAAATTAAATGGCAGTCTTGACTCCGCAATTTAAAAGCGATCGATTGGCCCTCTTGAAATACCACAGGGGTTGCTGACATCTACATGACTCACGGGCGTAATGCCTAACCGCCACGATGTCCGGCAACCGACCTGCTTCCCCCAAATGGCAACCCAACACCTTAACCCTGTTGGGAAGGGTCGTATGCAGGATAGTGAGAATCCTAATACCATGCTCCTATATGTAATCTGTTGCATAGTGCCTCCGTGTCCCATACCACGGGCCACCAATGCATTCGTTTCCAAGCCGACCACGGTATCTAGTCTATCAATGCATTATGCAACATGATGTCCACATTCAATATATAACACCTCATTCAATTTGCAGTTGAAAAGTAAACATAGCATATATGCACATCAAAGTGTGGAATGACTAATCTATATAGCATATTCATGATGACATGACTAGATTAGATATAGTTATATGAATGCCAAACAAATGCCTTGAAATAAGGCCAAACGTCCTCTCTCCACTTACTTGTAGCGTACAAGGATTCCCGTTCGGTACGGGTGAGATCCGGAGCGAATCGGGTAGGATTTGGTGAACCTAACATAATTGAGAGGGGTTAGTACTTCACCATTTTAGAATCAAAATTAATGAAATCCGACGTCAAAATCGTGTTTAGAACGTCGAAAGAAGGTCATACGTCCGATTTGGGCTCGATCGGACCTAAGAATCACATTCTGGCCACTCAGGTGGGTCAGACAGGTGGGTTGTCTACCCACCGGTCCTACCCGCCGGTTTGGGACCGGCGGGTATGGACCCGCCGGTAGGACCCGCCGGTCCTACCCGCCGGTTTGGCCAGAACCCCCCTGGTCCTCTCAGGTGGGTGCTTCTCAGGCGGGTAGGGACCGCGGTTACTCGCGGTTTTGCGGAAAACCCGGTTTCTTCTCAACTTCCTCCATTCCTTGGGGACCCAAATGGGGCTTTTCTCAACCCATTCTTCACACCTTTAAAGTCCTATAGGATGGTTCTAGCTTAGATCTAAGTTAGATTCAAGTGAGGGGAACCATCTTACCTTCTTTGCTCAAGAATGACTTCAAACCCTCCAAATCACTTCCAACTCACAATGCTCCTTCTACCTTGTCAATATCTCTTCAAATCCTTCAAGATCAACACATAAATCATCTATTAAACCTTAGATTCATCATTTCCAAGGGTGTTTACAAGATCTTAAGAAACCATACTCGAATCAAGGGTTTAAAGCGTGGGTACGGTTAATGTTCATGAAATCCAACTTTTCTTACCTCCAACTGTAGATCTCGAGTTGAAGATTACTCTCCCGGCACCGGAATGGCAAGATCGAGCTTTGGCGCCACTGAAATCCTTCATTTCTTCCTCTTCCTTTCTTCTTCCCTTTCTTTTCTCTCTCCTCTTTACTTTTCTCACCAAGCGTCTGAGGGTAATAAATGGAAAGAAAAGTCATAAAGCTTTATATACTATTCCTACTTAAGTGAATAGTGTCGGATGGAGTCACTTCGGTGGGTGGGTGTACCCACACTCATACCAGAGTCAAAACAGGATTTTTACCGGCTCGGACCTCGGCTCAAACCCCACCGGGCATACATTGTAGCCTACGTATATATCTTAAAATACATATATAATACTGTTTTATCCTCTTTAGCCTTATGGTAGGTGCAGTTACAGTTTGGGCACTCCGTCTCTTACGCACGCTCGGACTTGTCGGGCCAACGGTGTTAAGGTCACCGTGCCATCATAGCCCTAAAGGAACCGCTCTAATATCCTCTGCTCGGTTCTGCATGGTTAAACCGTTCAACCTAATCGAGACCGGGTTTAAGAAGCGGGATATTACAATAACAATAATAATAATAACAGTAGTAATGCATTAATTGAAATACAAACGGAGAAAAAGAAAGATCTATAAGAATGAAGGGAAAGAAAGAAATGAAAGAAAAGAAGGAACAAAATGAAAACAAAAATAAAAGTTAGACGGAGCTATGAGAAGGAGATGGAAGAGAGACCAAGAGCCATGAAATGGGATGAGGAAGCAATGGTTAGGGAAAGTTTGTATACATGTAGTTGTACCCAGTGTAAGTGGACTATGTCATGATTCACCTAATATGCATGAGATTCTCTATAGTATGTATGTAGGTATTTTCATAGATGAAAAGTTGTATATTGTCAAAGGACCACTAACCCCCATTGCAACATACTCTGATATTGATTGGGTTGGTGGTGTTGATGACCATCAGTCAATTACTGGTTTTTGTATCTACTTGGGCCAAAATTTAATTTCATGGGCTACCAAAAAGCAGCCAGATGTATCGAGGTCCAACACTGAATATTATGCACTTTGCTGTGACCATTGCTGAATTATCTTGGGTCCCCAATTTACTTAAAGATCTTCACATCTTCATTCGAGATGTTCCAACACTTTGGTGTGACAATATTGGCGCAACAAGCCTTGCAGTCAATCCCGTGTTTCAAGCAAGAACGAAACACATTGAGGTTGATTACCATTTCATCCAAGACCGAGTCACAAGAAGGGATATGAAGGTTCAATATATCTCTACCCAAGATCAAATTTCACCAAGGGATTGACAACTCCAAGATTAAAAAAATTGCAAGACAAACTGTGATAGGATGTCCCATTAGTTTGAGAGGGAATGTTAGCCATGTCAAGTTTGGAGAAGATAAGGTCTCTCGTTGTTGACAAAATCTTGTATGAGTTAGTTCAAGAAATAAAATTAGTTGTTAATTTTTTTTCTTCGGGTTGGACCAAAATCCTAATCGATTTTAGGTTAGTTTTGGATTTGGTCTAACCCAAATTGATTTTTTTAATGCCCCCAAATCCTTTATTGGGGATGGGCTTCGGCATGTGGGCTTGGATATGGATCT
>CM040968.1:21382219-21395008 GCA_022985045.1 Macadamia tetraphylla | reverse complement strand
TATATTGTCATCTTCTGCCTTGTCACTCTGGATTGTAACACTCTCGTTCTCTTTCTTCTGGTGAACAGTATTTTTTATTTTATTTACAGATTATAGAGGAATCTGCCATCTGTGTAGTAAATTTTTCAAATAGGTTTTCTCTTTTCTTCATCTTGATCTGTCTTGGTTCCCATTTTTGTATTAGTTTTCAAATAGTTTAAATAGGCTTCATATTGCTTCTATCCTGGTTGTCTGCAGTTCCCACGATTCTCTCTCTCTCTCTCTCTCTCTCTCTCTCTCTCTCTCGCGGTTAAGCCCAGAATTTGTGCTCGAATTCGAAACCTGGTAAAGTCCCAGGGTTCTATCACCTTCCTGTGCAACCTACACTCATCGAGACATACTGCAACCGTAAGGTATGAAGAACAACCCCTTAATTTTTTGTTGGTTTTTTTTCTTTTTTTTGGGTAGATTTTTCTTGTGTAGCAGAGGAATCTGTCATCTAAATGAATCTTATGCCAACCAAATGGGTATGGCTACACAAATCTTGCTGTAGACTTGATTTTGGTTTTGATTCCTTGGATTTATTCCAGAATTTTGCTGTAGACTTGATTTTGAGTTTTCATTATATGCTTTTTTGAATTTCTCTAGTGGTTATAGTCTATAGTTGTCTTTGATCCTTTTCATTTCTGCAGTAGACATCTTAGATTTCTGATTGTTTATGGCGTGGGTCTCCTTGTTTTTACACCCTTTTACACTATTATCCATGAGTGTGTTTGTAGTTTCTTTCAAGTGTATCTTAGTTTCATGGCTGTTCTTAATTCTGTGTTAGAACTTCGAGAGTACACAACTTACACTATTCTCTAGTTCTGCGTTTCCCTGATTCCCTCTGTTCTTAGTTTGGTTTCTTCTTTCCTTCCCTTTTTAGAAATTTTCCTTTTGTATTTTTCTGCTTCCTGACCTATAGCTTTCAAGAAAAGTGAAAGTTTGACCCAATTAAAAAGGCAAAAAAAAAAAAAAAAAACAAAAACAAAAACAATGTAAGATGGAGTAAGATACTCTAGTCTCTAAGCCTGTAACTATTCTGGGTATTAAGTGGAACTACAACATCTGTGTCCACACATCTGAATCCCTATGCTAAAAGGGATGTACTGCAATTCACCTTCTCTATTTTTTTTTGGAAGAAACATTTTGGGTTTGAAATGTTTGTTATAGATTGATGTTCTTGTCTTGTTCTGGAGAAGCTGAATTTGGATACAGAGGTTCCTTTGCAGGTAACAAGTTTTTTTGCAGATAAGGAGTCTTTAGCTCAAAATGGTAGAGCACCTGGGATAATGCCCAGGTTATAGTGGTTCGAATCCACTAAGAATCTAAACAATATACCAGAAGGGTTTTAACTTATTTTATCTTGTTCTTGACATTTTGTGATTCTTGGATTTTTGTGATATATGATATCAGTTGAAATTCATTGGACCTTGAAGCTGGACAGAATTCTGATGGTGTATTTGCTATCAGAATGGAGCCTTTTCATCTTCTTCCCACCTGCCATCAAATGTTGATGATGAAGTTGAAGTTGTTGCTTGATATTGGACTTATTGAAACATTGAGCATGGATGATTTAAGAGCTTGTGTATTGTTTGATTGTTAGTGGAATTAATCTGATGCCAATGATAATTCTGTTGTGGAAGTATTTTTTCCATTTCTTTAGGTTGGTTGGATCTTTTGTGGAAGTATTTTTATTACTATATGATGGATTCGATTAATTATGTTTCTTGACTCTGCTTTAGTGTATATGTTCTGTTGCTACTCAGAACCAGAAGATATTAAGGTGAAATTATCCTCTGTAAGGAACATGCAATATCGTAGTTCTCTCTCTATATTAAGGGAGAAGAATAGGTGATCTAAGCTATAAAACCATTCAGAAAAACTAAAATTTCAAGCAACTTGTCTAGGTTACTCCTATACAAAAGAGCAGCCACCAGGGCCCTCTCAAGTGATATTGATAGTACTATGAAAGAG
The DNA here is from genome assembly GCA_022985045.1 of Macadamia tetraphylla. Classification (NCBI taxonomy): domain Eukaryota; kingdom Viridiplantae; phylum Streptophyta; class Magnoliopsida; order Proteales; family Proteaceae; genus Macadamia; species Macadamia tetraphylla. The sequence continues at coordinate 21,393,013 of CM040968.1, read as the reverse complement.
GAACCCAAAACCAAAAGCAAAGGAAAAAACTGAAATAAGAAAACATATTAATTTGTTCCGGTTGGAAATACTCTCATGGCATGCTTTAGTATGAAAAATTAAGTACAAAAAATTAATCCAAAACACAAATGGAAGAACCACAACCACACTTGCATATTGCTGCTGGAAATATTCCCGTGATATGCTTTTTGCAGTTCCTAAAGTAATGTGAGCTCTTCGCGAATGGCATAAGAATAACTTTAAAATTGCACTAAGTATTGACATACCCAATGAAGAAGGCAGCTTTACACTCAAGATTAGGGAAAAAAAAAAAGAAGGCTAAAAAAAAGCCTTTACCAACTTCCTAGTCCTGCCCACTGTTAGTTAAAACGCGTTTAAAATACGGTTGCGTTTTTTTGCCGTTTAAAACGCGGTTGCGTTTTTTTTGCCGTTTAAAACGTGTTTTTCCGTATGCCACTATACAATGCGGAAAAAACAGTGAACGGCCGAATAAAACGTTTAAAACGCTTTCTAAAAGCACGTTTAAAACACATGCGTTTTTTAAGGGCAAAATAGGAATTTTGTCATACTAATTAGAAAAAAAAAAAAAAAATCCAAAACTAAAGAAAACGTCAAAACCATTCGATAGGTTTTCTTCCCCAAATCCCAAATCCACATCTCTATGAGTCTGTGTTGCTCTCACGGTCTCACAGTCACGGTCTCACGGTGAGACTCTCACTCAATCACCCGGATTCGAGTTTTCCTCTGAACCCTTCTTCTCCGTTGGTCAATCGAGGAAAACTCAGAGAAAAGAAGAAGAAGAGACAAGTAGACAACCGTAGTAGCAGGTCGTCGGAACTCGGATGTCGACAGCAGCAGTAGCAGGTCGTCGACAGTAGCAGTAGCAAGTCATCGGATCTCTGGTGCCGACAGCAGCCGATCGAAGGAAACTCAGGCTTCGATAGCAACAATAGCAGGTCGTCGAAACTCAGGCGTCGAGTCATCAGAACTCGGGCGTCGAGTCGTCGATAGCAGCAGTAATAGGTCATCGGATCTCGGGCGTCGACAGCAGCCAATCGAAGGAAACCCTCTTCTTCTACCTCTTCCTCAGTCCTCAGTCCTCACTCAGTCGACAATAGTGAGCAGTCTTCTTCTTCTTCTTCTTCCTTCACATAGGTATAGTGTGAATGTGTGATACGGATCACAAACTCAGGATGCTTTTGTGTTTACTTCCTATCTATCATTGCTAGTATAACTCACTTGATGTTGTGTAGGTTTCTTCATGTTTACTGTCCTGTGGTTGGTTTTCTGTTTTATCTATTCTGAGTTGCGTATGAACCTCCGCCTTAAAATTTAGTTGAACATTCCCTCATTTTATTTTTTTTTAATTTACTCAGTTCTTACCAGACAGGGTAGTGTTCAAGTATTGGGCATTTCTAGAAATGAATTACTGAAACGATTATTTTCTAAGCATCTACCCAATGATGAACCTGCTGAATACACTACAAGCTGCATTCCTTGCACCATGATTTTGATTGATGTTTCAAAACTATCAACAGTCGATAGGAACATGACACATTTATTCTATTTGTATATCTTTGGTATAATTTTGATGCTTCTGACGTACTTTCAAGGTACTATAGTTTTGAACCCAACAGATTGAAATGTTGGCATTTTACATCCCTTTTTCTTTTCATTTACTAATCTATGATTTAATTTTTCCAAAAAGAATTTACTCATCGTTCATTCATAATACATTAATTATTCTATTTGTTGAGATTGGAAAGGATGTTTGATTATATTATGTAGGTATTTCAAAGTTGTGCTACCTGAGCTTAAGCAAAATGGTGAGACCTAAGGATAAATTTTGGGAACATGTAGAGCAATGTGGTTTAGGCCGTTTCACATATAACTATTGTGGACTTAATTATTCTAGAAGTGTTTCACGAGTGAAGGCTCATTTAGCTTGTCAATCTGGACATGATGTTCAAATTTGCACCCAAGTTCCTGAGCACATTCAAGCTGATGCCCTGGAAGAATTTAATTTGAGTAGATCTGCTAAGAAAAGGAGTGATTCTCTTGAAAGTGAAATGGGTTCCACAAGTAGCACACCTTCTATGACTCAAGTTAGGAGTACACATCAACCCACAATGGTAGAGATGGCTGCTAAGTAAGACAAGAAGTCATTGGACATGTTGGTAACTGATTTTTTTGTCAATAATAACATTTCCTTCAATATTATTCAAACAAATTCTTTTATTGAGATGCTAAGGGTGCATGTACATATGGTACAAGTTATGTTGTACCTAGTTATAGCAATCTTCGAACCAGTTTGATTCCTGGAAAAAAAAAGCAGAAATTATGCAATATGTTAGCAACATAAAGGCGACATGGGGTATCACAAGTTACACAATTATGTCCGATTCTTGAACTAACATAAAGAAGAGGTCATGGGTTAATGTGATTGCTTACTCTCCTGGGGGTGCTGTATTTTTTAAATGTATTGAGTGCGGTATAAATATATTACTTCAACATTTCTTTTCAATGAAATTTTTTATGTTATTGAAAAAGTTGGACCAAACAATGTTGTGCAATTTATTTCAGATAATGGTTCTAACTTTTGTTCTTGTGGTGATATGTTGGCTGAAAAATGGCTCATATATATAGAACAAATTATGCTGCTCATGGGATTAATCTGCTTTTGAAAGACATTCACAAAAAAATTAAATGGGTGAGGGAAGTTATAGAAGATGGAAAACTTGCAGTGGATTATATTCACAGGCACACAGGTATTGTAGCATTGATGAGAAAATTCACCAACAATAGAGATATCAAGCAACCTTGCAAGATAAGGTTTGGTACCTATATTTTTATGTTGCAGTCTCTTATTGTTGTTGAGAATGAGTTGAGGCTTTTTGTTGCATCATCTGAGTGGAGAGCCTTTCAATTCAATAGAGCTGAAATAGCAGTGAAAACTGTTGGGATAATTCAATCAGATACATTTTGGGAGGGGGCAAAGGAAGTTGTTACTTTCATGGGGCCACTTATTCGTATTCTTCGCCTTGTTGATTCAGATGGTTCTACTGTAGGTAACTTATATGAAGCAACAGAAAGGGCAAAAGAAACATTGAGAAAATTTGTGGAGAATGATGGAGGGAAGTATTTAGCCATAATGGACTTGTTTCAATTTAGGTTAGAGAAGAACATTATTCATCATGTTCATGTCTTTGGTGCACTTTTGAATCCTTCTATTATGTTTGGTGGTCGACTTGATATTGATGGAACTAAATTTATGAATGCACAAGAATTTATTATAGACATCATGGTTCCTTTAGAAGATTGTGAGCAATTCATGCAAGAAGTCATTGATTATCACATGAAAAGTCTATTGTTCTTCAATATGACAGGGCAGACAATGATGAAAACTAACCATCCAAGTAAGTGACTTAGTTAATTAGTTTATTATTGTATTTTTTTTTTAATTAAATATAGCATTCTTATATTTGTTTATTTACGTTGATTTGTAGGGATTTGGTGGCAATTTGTTGGTAGTGCATTTCCTGTGCTTCAAAATATTGCTTGTAGAATCTTGAGTCAGCCTTGTAGTTCCTTTCCTTGTGAGAGTAATTGGAGTGCTTGAGATGCAGCACAAACAAAGAAAAGAAATAGATTAGCCCCATAGATGCTAGAATATTTGGTGTACATCAGGATGAATTCTATGATGAGGGAGAACTATGAAAGCCAACTACATAAAGATTCAATACCTATTGATTTAGACAATCTTGGTGACTTACCTATAGTAGATTTTCAGCTTGAAATGGAGAGGCTTGAGCAAACGTGCGAGGAACATGAACCATCTGACACTGGATCTGATGGAGGTTCTACTTCATATAGTTTAATGCCTCCTCATTAATCTTCTTTTTTTTTTATCATTGATCTTTGGACATGTTATAATGATACTGAGTTCTTTAGACATCTTGGATGATATGGATGGATGGAATTTTTTTTTTTTTTTGGACATGTCTTTTTTAATATGGTGTATTAAGTTTTAATTTGGAATTTACATTGGATGCTATATTTTGGATGATATATACATGAATGTTTAATGTTGATGTAGTTTAGAACATTAGATGCAGGTAAATAGGTAATAATCTCTTAAATTGCATGAGTATATTGCCCTTTTTTTATTTTATTTTTTTGAAAACTACACGTTTAATACTCATACCGTTCGTTTTCATCCGTTTGACGTTTCCTGTTTTTTTGACCCTTTTTTTTACTGTACCGTTCATCGTTTTTATCTATTTAAAACCCATACAGTACGTCTCTATTTTTTTGTCGTTCCTGTTTTAACTAACAATGGTCCTACCACTACTGAAACTGACCAGATAAAATGGACCATTTACCTATAGATGTGGGAATGAAGCTCCTCAAACTTCAAATTTTGATTCTCAACCTCCATCATGCATTTGTTTAATCTTTGTTAAGAACCCATCCATCATATATTGAGTTCTAACTTCAGCAAAAAAGGTTTGGTCAAGGACAATGGGAACCATTCAATGGGCATTAAAATTTCAAAGGACATCAGCTTTAAGACAAACTATCCTATGAAACAAGCAGTTTTTGTGAAGCCCCTGAAAGAAAATTCAAGTTACAAGGAATGTTTCATGAGATGTAATCATAATGATATCAAATTCAACCCGGGCGATGATTGTCTGCCATGGGTGCAGCGGTGCAACAAGCATCGGACGGTCAAAACAACATTGACTCGCACCCCGATGTCGTTCCAATCATCGGATGCACGCCACACTATTTTTTTCAAATTCAACCAAAGCTAACTGAAACCATTCAACCATTCCCAACCCCCAAAAAAAAAAAAGCAATCATGACAACTGATTAATACATCAATGAATATGTATAGCATCAAAAAAACTTTCCCATCAACCTGTTCAAACCATTCAACTAATCAAATCACAGAAAAATTAGACATATTCTAATTTGTTTCTCACTTTATCCTGAATTCATAAAGGGACATATACTTTTCACAAGGAAAAAGAAATTACAGGACGATCAATGAAGAATAAAAAAAAAAAGAACTCAGTGGTATAATCCCAAAAATCCAAGAATCACTAAATGTCAAGAACAAGATAAAATAAGTTTTATTCAGAGCCTTGGTGGATTCAAACCACCATAACTGAGCATTACCAAGGTGCTCTACCATTTTGAGCTAGGACTCCTTCCCGCAAAAAACTTCTCAAGACTGTGAAATAAGACTCTCTTTATTTTCTTTATTATTTCTTTGCTCCAACAAAGCATCCAGTCTTGGTTTCCTAAAACATCAAGAATCTCAGGGATCTAGAATAGTTCACAGCCATTCAAGTAGCAGTCGAAAATAATTAATACCAAATTAGTCTCAACCAACCTAAGAAAGTAGAAACCAAACTAAGAACAGAGGGAATCAAGAAACAGAATAAGACTTCCTTAAAACAAATGAGGGATCAAGGGGTGCAAATAGTTTTTAAAAGAGTACAAAATCATAAAAGGGAAATTAAAAATAACAAAGAAAACTAAGGAAGAGTGGTTAGAGGGGAATTTGAGAAGTAAAACCAAAGCTAGAGACTAGAGAGTCAGAAAAGAAGAATAGAAAACAATGAAGTAAGCAAATTCAACAAATGGGCTTGAATTAATCCAATACAAAAAGCAATTATGATAAACAGATGACAGAATCTAGCAGAAGTGTTAGTTAAATTTGCATGATTATGTAGAACATAAGTTCTAACACAAAACTAAGAGCAGCCATGATACACAAGAAAAATCTATTACACAAGAAAAATCTACACAAAAAAACCCCCCCAAAAAAATTAAGGGGTTGTTCTTCATACCTTAGGGTTGCAATATGTCTCGATGAGAGAGTGTAGGTTGTGTAGGAAGGTGATAGAACCAGGGGACTTTGCCAGGTTTCAAATTCGCACACAAATTCTAGGCTTGACTGAGAGAGAGAGAGAGAGAGAGAGAGAGAGAGAGAGAGAGAGAGAGAGAGAAGCAAGAGAGCTGCAGACAACCATAATGAGGAAGAAGTCCACACAGCACCTCCTACCCAGACTCCTCCTTTCTAACCATTCTCTAACCAGGAGCCTAAACATTTCTTTAGATTTGTGCATACAAGAGTGGCCCTTTCAAGCCTTCGGAACAGTATTACCATTCTACATTCAAGGAGATCTTAGCAATCAAGAGAATTGAAAAGTTCCAATTCCACCTAATAGGCCACACCGTCCAGATTGAAATGGACATGTCTACCTTCCCAAAGATGCTACAATTTAAGTTTTTGCAGTGGGCAAATTGGTATTCGAAATGGTCTTTCACTGTCAAGTATCTTAAAGGAAGAGATAATGTGCTAGCCAATTTCCTCTCCCGACCTCTTAAGCTTAACTACGATTAGTGATGGTAACTCCCAAGAAGTCAATTGTTGAGATAGCCAATTGCATTTTTGTAGGGGAGAGCATGACACCATAGTGCCTGGTAATGTCATAAAACTTTTGGAGGAGCTTGCAGTTTTCTTCTGTTGTTTTGGAGATAAGTAATATATCATCAATATAAATCAAAGCATTCTCTTGAATGGGTGCATAGAGCTGCATCATGGACTTTTAGAAAAGAGAAGGAGCGGTCTTCAAACCAAATGGCATAACAATCCACTGGAAATGATATCCTGGAATGCAGAAAGCTATCTTGGGTCTGTCTTTTGGAGAAATTCCCAATTGCCAAAATCTAGCTTTTAAATCAAACTCACTGAAGTTAGTGGCATCAGTAAGTTGGGCTAAGAACATAAGGGAAGGACAGAGTGTAGCAGGTAGTTACAACTGAACCCGAAGATTTTGAGCCCATATACCAGCTAGAGGCCCTTTCCCCACCTCCCATCTCCCTTCAGTCTCCCGCTCTATCAAAATGCTGATAATATCCTAATAGTTAAATAGTTGACATTTGAATTATTAATAAATCTCCGAACATATTTCAGAGCATGTAAAACGCCTCTTAATTATTGATCAAATTAAAATGGGGTGAATTACTATTTAGAGCCAAGTCATTAGTTATCATTGACGCCATAGAACTCCATGATGGCCTGAATAGCTTTCCATATACTCAAAGACATACTGTTTAGGGATTTTAATAATATTATTTCCGATAGTTTGTGATTCATTTGATAGAGTGAACTGTAACTATTATGCTTTCCCCACATACATTGTTGAATAAATTGCTTGAGAGTTCTTGAGACCACCTTTTCTTTTCTTTTATTTTATTAATTTATTTTTTTTGGGGCGGGCGGGGGGGTGGGGAGAGGAAGGACTATCTTTCCATTAGAAGTTGCTCTAAATTTTTTATTCAACAACTTCTATTGGGATTTGATGTTTATTTGCAAAATCAGAACTTTCATTTGGCAAGAAAGCGTGTCACTTATGAAGGGGTATTAATTAATAGTAGTGCTCGAGTTGTTAGTTGGTCCCTTAATTGGGGATTGAAGTGTTAACTTGCTCAGTAAGTCCTGTTCCACCCTTTGCTAGTATAACTGTGATCTCTCTGGCACTAAATTATTATGGCATTTGATTGATGCAGTTCTCTGACCTGAATATCTCAGTACACTGTACCCTGGCCCCAGTTTATGTCCAACCAACTAGTTGGGATCGGCTTGTGAAGGTTATTGCCTACTTTGATACAAGAGCAGTTCTCACTATCATGGCCCCCCATATTCTTCCTTCCCACAATTGGAAACCTTGTAAGCAACAGTTTCTAGCTACTAATGGCCAAATTTTCATTGTTGACCTTGTGTCCAAACAACCAGTAAAAATTAAACTCTTCCCAACATAGCAATTTGATGAATATTCAGGATTATACCATAAGGGAGCGGAACACTTTGCAAGAAATTCAGAGTGGGACTCAACACAGCAATCCTTCAGCAAATGTTGGTGGATATCTTCCAAAGGAATAGCAGAGAACAGTCGTGGGACTATAGTCCATGGAAGAAGCTACCTTTTGAAAGTAAGACCTTTGGGGCTCCATCGGAGGGAAGGAAGTTGGCTACACAAATCAAACCCGATTAGTAGACCAGAGAATACAAGACTAGAAGCATACCTCAACTGTCAAGCAGAATATGCTTTGGTTCAAAATCAGTATCTACAAAAGTTGGTCTCTTTTCAGGAAAATACCTCTCTACAGCTCCTCCAGTTCAAAGGAGATATCCGTTATCTCAAGAGCAAAATTGAGCAGTTTCACATGGAACTCATGCATATTGTCACAACATCTAAAGATGTTCAGTCTACCTCCGGATGCAATATAATTGAGCCACCATAGAACCCAAATACTCTTACAAACTTCCTCCAAGCCCTTACTGTACAACCACCACAAAATTCCTCTTTGGCCTCTTTTCCATACCAAGCACTCCTCTTCTTCAAACATAGATGATTCTTATACATCTGGACTAAAAACAAAATAGGAAAGGTACATGACACACAAAATAATTAAAGTACTTTAATTATTTCTGCTTTAATCAGTGTCTGAACCACTGTCACTATCCCATTGGTTATTCTGAAGGAAATCATGTCCAAGCAAAAACTCGTGGTGCATGGTCATTAGATATGTGATGTCTAGGTCCTGCACCTCATGACCAAGGTCCAATGCAGTGAGCAATCCTCGGCATTGTCAATTACATATCTGAGTTCATCTCATAGAAGGCTAAACTCACAGAGACCCTCTATGGCCTATTCAAAAATAATGCCCCCCAATGGTCAACACAGCATACTTCTGTAGTAAAGCAAATAAAGAAGATTGTCCAGTCTCTCCCACCTCTCCAGATTCCATCTTCAGGAAAAAGGATCCTTCAGACAGATGCTAGTGACACCTCATGGGCGACAGTATTATGGCTTTGATACCAAACACAAGTATACTTGTTATTGAACACTCTGGTCTCAAACATTACATAATAATTAGATTTATAGACTTACAAACCTATTTAGCATATTTGAAAACTAATACACATATGGGAACCAAGATAGATCGAGATGAAGAAAAGAGAAAACCTATTTGAAATTTTTACTACACAGATGATAAATTCCTCTATAATTTGTAAAAAAAATATATATATATATATATATATACTGTTAACTAGAAGAGAGAGAGAGAGAGAGAATATTGTTCACCAGAAGAGAACGAATACTGTTAACTAGAAAGAGTTCACTCTTTAAACCAATTGCAGGTGCGTTTTTAATTTGGAATCAACCACATCGGTTAGTTTGGAATCAGCCACAACAGATCAAATACTGTTCACCAGAGAGAGAGAGAGAGAGAGAGAGAGAGAGAGAGAACATGTAAGAGAGATCAATGAGAGCATGTAACACCTAGGGTGGGTTTCAGATTTTGATATTCAAATTCAAAATAACAATCCGAGATTGTATTGGTTTTTTTTTTTTCTCTTTCAAATTGGTTTAATCCAACATAAACCGATAAAGGTATCATATAAACCTCTCTCTTCATCTTGATCATTACAAGTTGCAACTCATAACCTCTACATTCAATAATCAGGAAGCCATATCATTTCCATCCCATATTTTCCTTTTTTTTTTGGGGGGTAAAATTTTCCATGCTAAAAGTTTATCTCAAAAATGATGCCCCTCAGAAGATTCCAAAGTAACATGGGCTACGTCGTGGTTTAGATCCGCTGATCTAATAAAATGAGAACTACATGGGCAGAACATGGGTTTGATATTGATTTTTTTTTTTTTTTTTTGGCATATTGATATTGATCTGACCTATTAGAAAGTAATGGAGTTGCCTTTATGCGATAAGATTTTGCTTTAGTTGGTAAAGTAATTCAATAAGGTTTCTAAAGTGAAAAAAGTTAAATTACACTCGAAGTCTAAGAACCATCTTGGCAGTACAATTCTCTCTCCTACCCTCTCCTAGTCGATGTAATCGATACAGTGAACATTGGGAGGTTAAGAACCCTTAAGGCCTGTGACTAGATGCTCCAAGTCATCCGATCACTCATTGTGGGAGGATGCAGACTCTCCTAGTCGTTGCATTGAGGGCCACTAAACCCTAATTTTTTAGCTTGAGAATGTGAAGTTTGGCCGACATTTTGCAGACAAACTTAACCTCAAATATTTGCAGAATGGCAGGCGACTGAGTGGAGACAACTAGAGGTTATAAACTCGTTAACGGACTGCGAAATATTCAGAGTTAACAAGGCTAGAAACGATCCAAAACGAGTTTTGAAAAACAAAGTTAATATCAATACTAAATAGAAAAAATCAACGAATCGACAGTTCCCGCAATTCCAGGTTATAGATCAATCCAATTCCGAACTATTGTAATAGATTAATCAATTTTTCGCCTCTGAGATTTCTTTCCCAAAATCTCTGAAGTCGAAAAAAAAGGGAAAGAAATTGAAATCAAACCAGAAAAATTAGTGTTTTTCTACTTAGTTTCATATTGGAAAAGAAATCGAAATCAAACCAGAAAAATTAGGGTTTTAACCAACACTGAAATAAAAAATTGTTAAGGTTTTAAAATCTGGGGGAGATCAGAGGTTATCAGCGATTGGTGTCTGTCATGGTTAATCAGAACCACAGACCAAGAGGTTTACTCATCATATCCACCCACAAAAAGAAACAAATGGGAAAAAAAGTAAAAAAGAGAATATAAATTCTAAACGAAGAAGATAGCAAATCCTGAATGCATCGATCAGATTTTTGACTTTCACTCATCATTTGATGCTTCTTCCATGCCTTTGCTGATCGCTGATGATCAAAAACCATACAAAGCCTCAAA
>CM040968.1:21365879-21382119 GCA_022985045.1 Macadamia tetraphylla | reverse complement strand
AAAATAAAATGGGCTAGAAAGGTCCTCATCTCCGCCTTCAAGCAATCAAGTTGTTGAAAAGTGGATGCCCTGTTACTTAACATCAGACTTGATATTGATGCAAAGGTTACACCACTAGAAGAGGTAGAGGTGGTTAAAGAATTTCTACGCCTTCCAGATGATCCGATGCAGCCACCCCGATAGAGATTTGGGAATTTACCACGACTTGATTCCCGGAGCAGCCCAAAGGTTCAAGGCTCTATAACGTAACGCTCTAAAAAATGGGTTCGATGTTTTTATTTTTTGAAATAAATGAGGTAAAACCTGTATGGGAAGCCCGATTCAATTTCTTATTTTTTTGAAATGAATCGGGCACTTATGAGACTTTTGAATCCTTTTTTTGGAGCATGAAATACTTGCTTTTCACTTTTAGAATTCATTCTGAGCAAAAGGCGCCGAAACATATGTAGCACTTAAGTTACGAAGGGTAAATGGGGAAATTACCCTCAAAACATAACAAAAGTTATGTTTCAAGGGTATTGTAAACCCTAACCCCACTTTCACTTGAAGAACATCTAGAGAAGAGAAGAGGAGAGAAGGAGGCGAGAAGCTCCACTGAAACGAAGAGCACGGACTACCATCTTCGATCTACCATCCGTCCACGAGGTGGGATGCGTTCACTCTCTCTCTCTCTCTGTCTCTCTCTCTATCCACTGATTTTGCTTATTTTGCAGGTTTTCTATTGTTCCAGTGAGTTCGAGCCTTCAAGGTTCCTCCGCATCAAATCAGCAAGATCTCTCTCTTTTCTTTCTCGCTTTCTTTCTTTCTTTCTCTTTTTCTCTCACTCGCCCTTTCTTTCTTGATATCTTCTCCCTCTTCCTCTGTGAGTAGACGATGTCAAGGATGAATTCAGCGACCCATTAGCCTCAGAACCTATGGCGGGTTGTCTATAGTCTCAACATCCTTGTCACCGCCGATCATCGCCTTAATAGGCCTAATTCCATCGACCACAACAACGAAATCAAGTTTCTCGCTTGATTTGCCCGAATAGGCTTTTCTTATGGTTGACCCGCTTCTTCCATAAATATTCAATTTTAAAGTTGTGATCTTCCTCCCCACGATCTTCTCTAAAATAGGATCCCAAACCGATTGCTTATGGGACACTCCACTAAGGGCCCCATTGTCATGTTAGAATTTTGATTGGCCATGTCTTTAGTAACACAAAGGTGCATAATCCTGCAATACTATGGAAGTTCTTTGTAACACAATTACTTTAGACACAAAGAATGCAATTTTCATTTCAGCATAATCCGACATTTACTACTGCTAATTTCGTATGTATTAAACTGACAATGAATAACTCTGGATGGATTTACTTGGAATAAGTCTGAGTTGTTGTTGTTGTGGATTTTCTTTTTATTTTCTCATTTGTGGCTTGTGTTTTATTCCTTAGAATGGACTACTATCTACCATGACCATTGTTTTGTGTTAATGAACGTCAGAGACTTGGGTATATGTTGAGTAGTTTCTCAATTGATGTGCTTGTATCTTCCTTGCTGACCGTATTAATTTTGGTTTCATGACCCCTTGAGAGCAGAATTTCAAGCACAGACCGATCAGGCGATTCTCCCCTTCTCCTTTTCTTTACTCCTCTTTGTCTCCTTGATTCTTTGTTGCTCGGTACAAATTTTAATCCTTCTTATTTTTTCTTTGATAGGGTCTTTCCTTAACAGTTTTTTGCTCAAACCTTATTTTGTATTCAGTGGATGATGGGTTTTGAAACTGTTTCTGACATCGCAGGTGATTCTTTCGAGGGTATACGGAGATTGAGAGGTTTTCAGCCATTTGAGGTAACTGAACATTCTTTCTTGTGCAATATTTTAGCTTTTTCTGTGTTGGGTTTTCTTTTTCTGATCCTGAATGTGTCATGTTGAATGAGCTGATTGTTCAGGTAAAACACCTTCTTAGTGCTTTTGAATTGGGATTTATAGTAGGTCTATCATGGAAATGTTTATTATGTCGTCCCTCTTGTTTGGTTCTATAAATTAGTTTCTTCCTCGTTTGAAAGCTATTACCTTTAGGAATCTCTTCTCCCTCACCCACCCCCAAAAAAAAAAAAAGGAACATCAATTGTTGAAGAAAGATGATCTTGGTGAATAAATGGAAAAATAATTTATGGAGTTTTGCTTATCACAACAAAGAAGTGGCTTCCTTGCAACAATTCAGAGATTTATCATAGAGTACTTTTCCTTTATTTGTCTAATTTCTATGCCCAATTAGGATTAAGAAGGGGTGGGGGTGGGGGTGGGGGGGGGGAGAAAGGGAAAAAATCTACAACAATGAGATTTTTGTCTATCGCAAAAATTCAGCAATGAGATTTTATGAAGATTACTATTTTTCCCTCTTGCATTAATTAGCACATTTATTTATCACCCAACTTGGAGAGAGTTTAGATAAGTAATGGAAGCCAAATTTGAAAAATGAGGAGTTTTAATTTTTAACCCTTCTCCTTAAACATTAGCTTTTTCAAAGGGATGATTATTGTGGAACATAGGGACTATATAATATCTATTTGGCATATATTTGAAGAACATCTGAACTTCATGCTCAGAGGTCGAATCCCTAGCTTTGGGCTTTGTTTGACTTAAACTGCAAAAAGTAATAGTATTGTTCTCCTATCTATTTGGCCATTATTTACCTCAAGACTTCTACATTAATTTGAAGCACTATACGAGAAAGCACTTCGGAAGTTAATGGTTGACCCGCAATGGAGAGAAGCATTAATTTCCTGCCCTCCTCATCGGAAGTCAATACTCCTTCGTACCCTTCAGTAGTTTGCTTCTTAAAAAATTCTTTTAATTAGTTAGATTGATAACTCTACTTGGATTGTGCCTTGACCCTACTTTTAACTTTGATGGTTTGCTATGTTTTCCTTCACTTTTTAAGATGTTATGGATGACTGTGTCTTGACTTTTTTTATAACTGTAGTATTTGATGTCCTGAATATTTGTTCATTATACCTTGACACTACTTTTAACTTTGACGGTTTGCCATGTTTTCCTTCATTTTTTTAAGGTGTCTTGGATATTTGTTCAAAATTATGGTTTGATGTGTTTCCATATTTCTAACTTTATATTATAGGAATGGATCAAAGAATGATCGCATCTAGGGAACACATTGAATAAATGGAAAGGGATGACACTGATGCAGAAATCATGATGTGTATGATGTTGTTGATGAAAGCACGTGATTCATTATACACTAGAGAGCCCATACGAGATAGTAAATTGACAGGACCAGAGCGAGTGAGTGAGGTTCTAAACGGACATGTAGACGATGCTATGAACAAGATAAAATGGAACGCCATGTCTTCCTCAACCTTGAAGCATTAATGCGACAACGTGGTTGGTTAGAAGATAGTCAATATTTAAGAGTGGATGAGCAGTTGGCAGTGTTTATATCTATCATTGGTCACAATGATAGGTAAAGAGACATAGCAGAACACTTTCAACGTTCTCTTAACACTATAGGTGAACACTTTAAGAAAGTGTTACGTGCTTTCATACTACCGGGACAAGAGAATATCAAACCTCCAAACTTCAGTCGTTGCCCTAAACAGATTCTTGAAAACCAAAGCTCTATCCTTTCTTCAAGGTATGTTGCTTATAATTAAAACAATGATTATGTTGTTTTGTGGTTATACATGGTTTGATTTGATGAATATCCATGTATTGGTACTAGGACTACATTGGCGTGATTGATGGCACTCATGTTAGTGCTTCTGTACCTCTACCCAAACAAATACCGTACAGAGGAAGGAAAGGAGATACGACCTGGAATGTTATGTGTGCATGTGACCTTGACATGAAATTCACTTTTGTGTACGCTGGTTGGGAGGATTCTGCAAATGATTGTCGAGTATTCAATAGGCATTGAATAACCCTAAATTTGAATTTCCTCATCCTCCACCTGGTACATTCTAAATCTTAACCTCACCAGTTGATTATGCTCTATTTTACATATTGTGTTGATTCATTATTTTTCACTTTACGTGCTAGGTAAATATTATGTGGTTGATTCTGGTTATCATCTACTACTGGGTTCTTGACGTCGTTCAAAGGACAAAGATACCATCTAAATGATTATAGGAATAGACGTCCAAGGACAGCAGTAGAGCTATTTAATAATAGACACTCTTCTGTTAGGAATGTCATAGAGCGCAGTTTTGGTTCTTTGAAGAAGTGCTTTCCAATTCTCAGCAAAATTCCATGTTTTCCACTGAGCACCCAAACATGCATCATCATTGCTTGTTGTGCACTTCACAACTTCATTCGGGAGGAAGAAATTACAGACAAGAATTTTAAGGAGTTTGGTGAAAATTGGTGGAATCAGGAGCCTGAAGAAATTCAAGATTATGTACCACCGGCTCACATTAGTATAAGCTTAGCAGAAAGAAGAAGACAGATGGATGATCTTAGGAAAAAGATTGCAAATGAGTTAGTTTAAAGCCGGAATGGCTCAAATTACATGATTACATTTTGATGATTGGATTTAAACTCAAGTAGTGGGACATGTTTTGCGCTTAAGAATTAAGTTGGAAGACCTAATTTATGCCCTTAAGTTCATAATTAGATACTTTAAGAATTATGTCAATACTTGAATTTATTCTTGTTCATACTTTTATGTTATTATGATAGATCATATTTTTGTTGAAACATTTCATATTTCATATGGCAAGGAAACACGGCCAAATATTTCATATTTGAAGTGAACATCATGTTGTTGATATGGAGATATTCTTATTTGTCTCATTCAACTTAAGTTATTTGGGTAATAATGGTTTTCATAACTTAGAATTTATTAAAAAACCATTGACTATCTTAGATTTTATTTAAAAATCACAACTTTGACACCCATGGTGAAGATGGCACTTTATGTAAATATTGGTTTCTAACAGAACGATTCTCATATACTAACCATACATGTTTCGCTTCTTTCAGTTACAAAATCAATTTTTTTACGATTACCATACAACATTTTAGATGCGTAATCACTTCAAAAAATAGAAATGCAAAAAGTGTGCTAGCCCCAAAATCATGTTAAAAAAAGAATCACATAAGACAGAGCCTAAAGCTCCAACAGATGGCACCAATGAATTAAGGGAGTTAGATGCGCTTGCAAGAATTATTGGAGAAGGGTTTATTCACCCAAGTGTTTCACCTTGGGGTGCCCCAAGATTGTTTGTCAAGAAGAAGGATGGCAACTTGCGATGTGCATCGACATCGGAATTGAATAAGCTAACCATTAAGAACCAATATCCATTGCCACGCATTGATGATTTGTTTGACCAACTACAAGGTGCAAAGGTATTTTCAAAGATAGATCTTAGATCAGGCTATTATCACTCAAGATAAAGAGCGCACATACCCAAGACAGCCTTCGGACTCGTATGGTCACTATGAGTTCTTAGTGTTATCTTTTGGGTTAACCAATGCACGGCAGATTCATGGATTTAATGAATCGAGTATTTCACGATGTCCTTGATAAATGGGTAATTATTTTATTTATGACATCTTGATCTACTCTAAGATAGAAGAGGAGCACACTCAACACCTGAGGATGGTATTGCAGAGGCTGAGAGAACAACAATTGTTTGCCAAATACAGTAAATGTGAATTTTCGCTTGAGCAAGTTGGATTCCTGGGACACGTAGTGTCTAAGAACGGAATCGAGGTGGATCCTGATAAGGTGAAAGCAATAGTAGAGTGGGAAAGCCCTAAGAACGTTACAGAAATTAAAAGTTTCTTGGGTTTAGCTGGGTACTACCAGCGCTTCATTGAGAATTTTGCTCGGATCTCAGCACCAATTACTAAGTTAACCAAAAAGGGTGTAAAAATTGATGCACAGAGGAATGTCAGAAAAGTTTTCAAGAATTGAAGAAAAGGTTGGTGTCGGCTCCTGTGTTGACCATCCCTGAAGGCATGGTGGAATAACAGTCTACACTGATGCTTCTAAGGTCTGGTTGGGTTGTGTTCTCATACAACGCGGTAAGGTGATAGCGTATGCATCTCGACAACTAAAGGAATATGAGAAGAACTACCCCACTCATGACTTGGAACTAGCCGCAGCCATTTTTGCCCTAAAGATTTGGCGACATTATTTGTATGGGGAGAAGTGCAAGATATATAGTGATCACAAAAGTCTTAAGTACTTTTTCACTCAAAGAGATTTGAATATGAGGCAGAGGAGATGGCTCGAGCTCATGAAGGACTATGACTGTGACATTCAGTATCATCCTAACAAGGCTAATGTAGTGGCAGATGCGTTGAGTCGAAAGGCACAGACTGTGTCACTCTCATACTTAGCAGTCAGCTCGTAACTCGTACAAGAGGCAATGCTAATGGATAAAACCCTCTTATATGAAGGAGTAACCTTAGAGCTTGAACTTCAACTACAAGACACTAAATGGTTAATTGTATCCTTGGCAGCTCTACAGGTGCACCCGTCTATTAGGCAAGAGGCGATAATGAAACAACCTTTGGATCCTGAGTTGCAACGGATCAGAATTAAGATTCAAGAGCAAACAATGAATAACCCTGATTTCGTTTTAGCCAGCGATGGGGCATTATTGTTTTGAGGTAGGTTGTGTGTGCCCGATGATTTGGAGATAGGTACAAGACAAGATAGTGCAGAAAGCACATAGCTCCGAGTACTCACTCCACCTAGGAAATACAAAGATGTATAAGGACCTTAAACAAAACTACTGGTGGCCAAGCATAAGAATCACAATAGCCCTATATGTGACGACTTGCTTTACATGCCAAAAAGTAAAAGCTGAGAGGCATCGACCTTATGGTACTCTTCAGTCACTCCCAATACCAGAATGGAAGTGGGATAGAATTATGATGGATTTTGTCACCGGACTACCCGCACACCTAAGGGGATGGATGCGATTTGGGTGATAGTTGATCGGCTTACTAAGACTGCTCATTTCATTCCCATCAAGACCAAATTCTCTATGGCCAAGTTAGCACAACTTTATATGGATAACATAGTGTGCTTGCATAGAGTGCCAATGAGCATTGTGTCAAATAGGGACCCAAGGTTCACTTTCAAATTTTGAAAAAGTTTTCAGCATGCTTTGGGATCATAATTGAACTTGAGTACTGCTTTCCACCCACAGACTTATGGTCAGTCAGAGCGAACCATACAGATATTAGGCATGTGCAATGGAAATGTGTGGTAATTGGGAAGAATATATACCCCTTATGGAGTTTGCCTATAACAACAGTTATCAAGCTACAATTGGGATGGCTCCATATGAGGCATTATATGGTAAGAAGTGTAGAACTCTCCGTATTGGAATGAGGTAGCGAACGCTCAATGTTAGGACCCAAATGATACAGATGACATGTGACAAGGTCGATGTTATTCGAGAAAGGATTAAGGCAGCTCAGTCACGTCAAAAGAGTTATGCAGACACCCGCAGGAAAGACATTGAGTTTCAAGCAGGAGAAAAGGTGTTTCTCAAGATTTCACCTACTAAAGGGTTGTATAGATTCTATAGAAAGGGTAATTTGAGCCCGAGATACATTGGCCCATTTGAGATTTTGACTCGGGTTGGCTCAGTAGCATACATGCTTGCTCTTCCACCTACGCTCAAAAATGTTCATAATGTATTCCATATATCCATGCTGAAGCGGTACGTTCACGATCCATCGCATGTATTACCCATGGAACCAGAATATCTAGAAGCTGATATGACCTATAGAGAACAGCCAACTGAAATCTGGGACCGAAAAGTGAAAACCCTTCGCAACCATCTCTCTTTAACAGTCACAGCATTCAAAGCTCTATAATAAACGTAGAAACTCCATGTTCAGTCTTTCTTTTTCACTAAGAGCACCGATGACGAGAAGGGGCTAGTGCTAGGCCTGTATAATGCCAGCTTCCAACATCTCTACCACTAGTCACTCTATCTCAGACTTTTGGAAATGAGGATAGTGATATGGTCGAACATTGACTAGTTCTGTGCCCAGATCGAGATGGATGCATGATCTTGAGGTCGACTTGGAGGGAGTTCTTGGGGAACTTCAAACACCGATGCATAAGAAAGGAGAAGAGCTTCAAGCTTTGCATCATCAATATCAATAGGGGTCGAGGCCACCACTGGGAGAAGTTCCAAATGGAAGAGAGCTGCAAGAGCATTTGTGTTGAGCAGGCATTGGAGATGATGATACTGTAATTGAGATGGGGACGGGGCTGAGTCTCCTTGTAAAAAAACCTTGTGGTCGTCGACGTAAAATTCCAAGGTAAGCTTACTGTAATCAAAGAGCACGGGGCCAAGTTGAGATAGCCACTGCACTCCCAAGATTAAATTGGCTCTAGCAAGGGGTAAAATAAAGGCATCAATTAAAATAGGGTGGCTGATAAGCTTAACTAGCAATTTTCGAACAACACCTTCAGTTGGAAGACGAGCCCCATTTCCAGCCATCACTTCAATCGGAAGACCGAGATGATGTGCGACATAGGATTGCATAAAATTATGGGTACTTCCACCATCTACAAGCACTTGAATAGGGTTGTCAGTGAGGTGTGACTGTGCATCACATAAAAGGAGATTTTGTCTCAGGTATGGGGTTAACAAGTTGGGGGTCTAATGGATCTATTGAAATTTCCCGCACTCCATTGTTGGAAAATCCTTCATCATCTTCATATTCGAGTAGGAACAGTTGACGCGTCTTGCAACGATGTCTCGGTGAAAACTTCTCATCACAATTGTAGCTACGAGACTGAAGACAACACGATTTGCTAAACTTTGATTCCTAGAGTCGGGCGAGACCCACTACGTGTGCTATGGAGGTCCGCCTAAATGCCATCACCTCATTTCGAATCTCTGCTCGCATATCGGAGATAAAGCAGCTAAGTAAAAAGGAGGTGGATATGTTAGTTGTGCGGTTCACTAGGGACTCGAAGAGAGTCTGATATTCTACAACAGAAGATGTCTGAACAAGCTTTGCTAGAGCACCTTGAGCTGTTGGATTTGTGGCTAAATTAATTATTCGGGTTGACTAAATGGGTGAGAATCGAGTTGCATGAACCGGTTCGGTCCACTCTCAAGTTTAGGGATATTGTGATACCTTACTTTTAAAACCCGATTTACTTACATGGTTGACCCGGTTTGACCATGTAGGACCCGAATAAGAAAGGGCTAAGGTGGGTTCCTTATAGACCATGATGGCAAGGGTGACTTTGAACACAGGTTGGCCAGACAAGTCCGAGTCAGTGCCAGAGGAGACGGGTCTACCCAAGTCGTGTACATGCACGTATCATAAGGTCATGTAAGGGTAATGCTAGTACGTAGCCGTATCCTAAAGTATATACGTATTATATATCTCCTACCGAGAGTGAGATACATGTCGAGAGTCAAGTTCCATCGAAATCTCAATTGTCTGGCTAAGTTTTGACCAACAAGTGGGCGGTCACAGGCCGGTGAACCCGCCCACCTAAGTGACCCACCCATGTGGTTACTAGATATTCTCTAAGTATAAATAGTACTTATTGTGTTTCTCCTTTTCTCATTTAATGCATTAAAGAGTTGGTGAGAAGAGTAAAGAGGAGAGAGAAAAGAAAGGAAGAAAGGAGAACGAAGAAGAAGAAAGGGAAAGAAAGAGGAGGAAGAAATGATTTTAAGTAACACCGAGGTTTGATCTTCTCATTCCGACACTGAAAAAGTGATCCCCAACATGAGATCTATGATTTGAGGTGAGCGATAGCTATACTTTTTAAATTTTCACCAAACCCAAGTGAAACCCTTGATTTGGGTAGAGTTCCTTGAGATCTTGTAAATCCCACTTGAGATGATAAATTTAAGGTTTAATAGATGGTCTATGTCTTGATTTTGAAGGTTTAAAGAAGTGTTTATAATATTTGAGAAGCATTGGTGATTTCTTGAGTTAAGAGGTGATTTTGGGGTTTTGGAAGAGTTCTTGAGCAAAGAAGGTAAGATTGCTTTTCAATCCTTAAATCTAACTTAGATCTAGGTTAGAATCATCTTATAAGACCTTAGATGTGTGGAAAATGTAATTGGAATAGCCCCATTTGATTTTCCTAAGGTTGAGGAACGTTTCAAAGAAGAAAGTAAATTTCTGCCCCTACAGGTGGGCGAAGACCGGCAGGCGAAGCCGCCCGCCTGAGGGCGCTCACCTGAGGGGGCAGCACCTCAGTTCCCACCGGTGGGTGAGGATCGGTGGGCTATCCAGCCGGTCTGAGAAGACTGGTGGGCAAAGACAAGTGGACTGTCTGGCCCACCTATTGGCCCCCCAGTATAATTTTTTAGCCCGAATGGGCCCAAAACGGACAGACAACCCTCTTTTATGATTTCAAACATGATTTAAACATCAAATCTCGTTAGTTTTGACCCCAAATTGGTGAAATGCTAACTTCATTCACTTATGATAGGTTTCACTAGAAATTTACGTTTCTCACGCCGGATCTCACCCGTACCGAACGTGAGTTTTTGTACCCAACATGTAAGTGGGGAGAGGACATTTGACTTTATTTAAGTCTTGTTTTGCACCATTAAATTGTATCTAGACTAGCCATATCATCATACAAATTATGT
The DNA here is from genome assembly GCA_022985045.1 of Macadamia tetraphylla. Taxonomy (NCBI): domain Eukaryota; kingdom Viridiplantae; phylum Streptophyta; class Magnoliopsida; order Proteales; family Proteaceae; genus Macadamia; species Macadamia tetraphylla. The sequence continues at coordinate 21,371,516 of CM040968.1, read as the reverse complement.
GTAGATTAGTCATTCCTCATATGCCATTCGTGCACATTGCTTGTGCATTCTAAACAAATGATTTATGATATGTGTGTTGTGCCTTACATTCTCAATGTTATATGATTGATGTGTTTATGTGATGAATGGTTGGATTACTATGCATAATGCATTATTAGACTAGACGTCGTAGTCGGCTTGGAAACAAATGCATTGGTGGCCCGTGGAATGGGACGCGATGGCACTATGCAATCGTACTTTGTCATATAGGAGCATACGGTTTAGGATTATCATTCCCTGTGCTACGACCATTCCCAATAGGGGTTGAGGTGTTGGGTTATCACTTGGGGAGAAGCAGTGGTCACGGTTGTCGGGTCACTGTGGCGGTTAGACATACACCCAGCTGGTCATTAGGAGAGCCGACAACCTCAGTGGTATATTCAAGAGGGTCAATCGTACTACTTTTAAATTACTGGGGTCAGCACCTTTACTTTTCTGTCATTTATTTTTATATTGAGAGCCGGTAGTCGACATGCTTTACTTTTCTTAGTACTCACGGTGGGCCTTCTCTGACAACCCTATGGACGTATCGTGGGATGGAGCTCACGGCTCGTACCCGGAGCATACGCGTACTGTGGTTGTAAGTAGCACATAACCAAAGACTTAGTAATGTTGTTTAGGTGGATAAGATTTAAAATGAATTACATAGCATATAATGCATATGGATGTGATTGTTGTGTGGTCTTTCTTTTCACTACTAAGCTAGTGAGTTCATCCCACGTGCGCACCTCTTTTAGATGATTTTGTAGGTCACCCGCCTGAAGATTAAGAGTCGGACCCCACAATTGAGTTTCCTGATGAGGATTGGTGCATCCCTGAGAAGTATGTGCACGGTGTTGATTGCATGTGTGAGGGCTATGCTGCAGGACTGCAATAATGACATCATACCGGATTTTGCTTTTTGATTCTTTTGATGACCTCCCCTTTTTGTGTACTTGATACATAAATTGTTATCCTTTTGTGTAGATATCATGCATGGGGGCCCACATGTACTTAGCTATATACTACAATTTGGGTATGGAGTATATTAGAGATATTTACAGGTAATTTAAGTCTTCCGCTGAACTTTTGAACACTTATCTTTAGATGTGAGTATGCTATGGTGGGGTACTGTATCAGATGATCCTGGCAGGTTTGGGTTAATCAGAGTTAACCCGATCATCGATCCGGTTCTGTGTGAACGGGGTGTGACAGATATACTGGCCCAACCCATTGTGGATTAGGATTTTGGGTGCAGGACAGTATTATATATACTAGGTTTTGGGTCCCTACAGTCATGATTCACTCCTTTCCACTTTACGACTAAAGTGAGAGAACCAATGAGGTTTAAGGGACTGTAGAAGATCCATAACCAAGCCAAAGAGAGCGAAAGTGGAAGTGACCAACATCAATAATCTTCAGCATACTAGGTGAAAGGTACAAATCGATTCTCCATAACTTTATTAGATTTGTGTTCTTGTTTTTCCTGTGTGGTTTTCTCAATAGGTTTTCAGACTCGAACCCATAGGGAGTTATAATAGGTGGCATCAGAGCCAACCACACAGGACAAGAATCGATATGTAGTTTATATTTGAATCATATTTGTGAATATTTATGATGACATGTGTTGTTGCATACTTGAATTAATTTGAAAGACGGATTCGATTTATTACTTTATTGGATTTACCCTTGTTGTTTTTTTTATTGATCTCGCATTGTTGGATTTTAAATCATTTAATCGGTGTTTGAGACCCAACTCATGGGTTTTCTTTTGTGGGAATGTTTGGGGTTCTGATCACCAGTGTATGATCTTCTTTGCCGAGAGTTTTGAGAGTGTTTTCCACTCTGATTAGTCGCAGTGAATAATGAAAAAACCATCTATTTAACCCCCTGAACCCGAAAACCTTTTCTCCCTAGTTGTCTCTCATTGGAGTTTTGATCATCTGACTTTTATTGTCGTTCGGCGACGGTTTTAATTGTTATCAGTCAGTGAAAGATTGGACATTGTCGGTGCCTGTTTCGAGTTGAAAGAAAACAAACTTCCTCTCTGTTTTTTTGACTTTGGGAAAAGAGGACGGAATATTTCCTCATGATTTCTTTTTATTAAAAAAAAAGTCTGCAAAACAGTTGCAGGTGGGCGGCTGTGTTGTTTTGTTAAAGTAAACCAAAGAAAAGGAAAGATTAAATATGTTTATCTTTTGTTTTTACTTTTATTAACGGTTTTAATATTGTTAATCGGGCTAAGGTGGGTGTTCGCCTGACTTTGGTGGTTGGCCATCGTCGACTGTAGCCGCCTTAAAGAATCGAACCCTAACAGAACCTTATGGTTCTATTTTTGTTCAAATTTGTCCCAAGGTTGAAGATGGACAGATCTGATATTAATAATTTTGTTATGGACCTAAAGGTCCTTTAAGGTTTTAAAACAAATTGTCATGGGCTCGTTCCATGAGTCTAAGTTAAATTCAAACCGGTCTAATGGGCTAAAGCCCACTGACTTGTTCTTACCAAAAAAAAAAAAACCTTAAAGGCTTGTTTGGTTTTTGGTTTCTTTGGAGTTTTTATTTAAACTGCTTTAAATGTCATTTTAAGGTTCATTTTAAGGTCAAATTGAAATCCGTTTTTTGCGTTAGATTCCTTGTTTCGGGTCACATTTAATGATCTAATTTTTAATATGACATGTTTATTCAAAATTTTATGTTGTATTTATTTTTAATCATTGAAACAAGAGTGCATAAATCAATGCTTTGAAAAATGTATATATTATTGGTTACCATGAAATTGGGAAAAGTTTTTAAATTGAGATATGTTAATATGGAAAAGAGTGTAAGCTTCCACTTATTCTTAGCTGCAAAGTAATTTTTTAGGAAACCATAAAAGGATGAGGTGAAATCCACCAAAGTGGTACATCTTATTATTCCACGATTTTCCACAATGCAGCAATGTAGGTAACATTTGCCCAAAGGTAATGTCACCAAAGTTAAGAAAATGATAGTAACCTAGAGATTTCTAAACCCAAAGGTAAGGGAATTTCAAAAGTTATTGTTCTTTTCACAGTAAATATAGATTTGCAAGAGGACCAGTGCATTCTTAGCCCAAAGGATAGGAATGTAGTTGTGATTGTGACTCTTGTATGGTTATTGTTGTCCTAGTGACATATTTATATGTATGTTTTGAACATAAAGATATACATTTCCAATGGGAAAGATATGATAGAACTGAGTGAAACCCACCAAAGTGGTACATTCAGTTCGATTGTATCTTTCCCAATAATAAAGGTGATACTTTCTCAAAGATTATGTCATCAAGGTTTGAGGATAATTATCCACATTTTAGAAAGAGACATTGAATTAGGAGTTTTTTTTTGCCCAAAAGTGATTAAATTCCGAAGTTAGTGTTGTTTTCACATTTAAAACAAGAATATAAGAGCATCAGTTAATTCCTATCTCAAACGATAGGGATACAGTTTTAGTTGTAACTCTTATTTAAAATATATTAATGGTATTACATGCTTTTATATTATGATTTATATTTTGAAATTTGACATGTATTGTGTTGTTGTTACTGCAGTAATAAGATGGTCATTCCCTCAAGTTATGTATCTTCCATCCCAATGCTCACTGGTAACAACTATCAAAAGTGGGTGGAAGAATTAGAATTGCATTTAGGTCTTCTTGACTTAGACTTGGCACTTAGGGAGCCTAAACCTAAGCCTCTCACAGACTCGAGTAGAAGTGCTGAAAGGACCAAGTTTAAGAAATGGACTAAAGCAAACAGAAAGTGCATACTGATTTTGAAAAAGGCAGTTCCTGAAATTATACGTGGGAACATAGAGATCACAGACACTACAAAAGAATTCCTGGATGCTATTAAAGCTAGGTTTCAACACAACAAGAAAGCTAGAAAATCACATTGATGACCAGGCTAATGAATACAAGGTATGATGGATATAGGAGTGTTATAAAATACATTTTCGGTGTAGCTACTGATGTTGGTAAACTTAAGGATCTTGGAATACAGATCGATGAAGAATATATTGTACACATTGTACTGAATACCCTCCCTAGTTAGTATAAGGTTATCCAGTCTACCTACATTGCACTGAAGGACGATTGGAGTTTAAATGAGCTTATTTCCATTTGCACTCAAGAGAAAGAAAAATTGAAACAAACTAGGTTTGAGAGTGCACATGCAACTTTTCACAAAAGAACTTTTGGTGGACCAAGCAGAAGGAACAAGAATTTTTCCAACGAAGAAAGCTTCAAGCCATATGACCGGACTAATAGCTCTCAAGAACTTGACACATCTCAAAAGGCTCAGGATGAAAAGAAGACCAACAATGTAGAGTGTTTCTGGTACCATAAGAAATGACATGTGAAGAAGGATTGTTTTATTTTCAAGAAATGGTTAGAGCAAGGAAGAATTCTGGGCTGATAAGCAAGATGATGCCAAGAAAGGGTGAGGTAGACTGATCACCAGTAGTTAGGATTTCTTTATATACAGTTATTTGAAATGCTTGATTAATGGGAGCGCTGATTTTGTTTAGTATTTGTTTATGTTTTGAACCTTAGCCCATATGTTTTAGGGCATAGTTTGATGAATTACGGTTAAGTTTTAGCATTTACATTATGGACATTTATTTCTTTTACTATTTGGTTTATGGTTTCATTTGAGAATGTTTTTATAGGCAGTAATTGTCTTAGTTATAGGCAATATTTTAACATAGTTCAAAAGGTAATGTTTACCACATTTTAAGACAGTATTTGTCACAGTTCAAAGGCAATATTTGTCATAGTTTATAGACGGAAAGCCACAGTTAGATATTAACCACAGATCAAAGGCGAATTACCACAGTGAAGGTTTATATCACAGTTAAGGACCTACATGGAATGACAATAGTATAATTTGAGGATATGTCAATGTTTCTATGATAGTATCCCGCATAGATTCGTGTTGAGAAACTTACATATGTTTATAATGACAGAAAGTTGTATGCTGTATATTGAGGTGTATCTTCTACTATTGTTCGATGTGAGTGATTTTTCAACTCAATCACAGTAAGAGTGGTTAATGTAATGAGATTCTATGGCCACACAAATTTAAAGACATCCTTATAATTAATGTAGCCCAAGTGGGAGATTGTTAGATTTATGGGCTAAATTAATTATTCGGGTTAACTAAATGGGTAAGAATCGAGTTGCATGAATCGTTTCAGTCAACTCTCAAGTTTAGGGATATACTGACCCAACCCATTGTGGATTAGGGTTTTGAGTGCAGGACAGTATTATAAATACTAGGTTTTGGGTTCCTACAGCCATCATTCACTCCTCTCCACTTTACCACTAAAGTGAGAGAACTTTACCACTAAAGTGAGAACCAAAGAGGTTTAAGGGGCTGTAGAAGATCCATAGCCAAACCAAGAGAACGAAAGTGGAAGTGACCAACATCAATCATCTTCAAAGATACTAGGTGAAAGGTACAAATCGATCCTCCATAACTTTATTAGATTTGTGTTCTTGTTTTTCCGGTGGTTTCCTCAATAGGGTTTTGGACTCGAACCCATAGGGAGTTATAACAGAGCATCATCAAATTCGGACGGACCAAAGTGAAGTTCCGAGCTCG